>CAHIKZ030000526.1:622500-767500 GCA_903632075.3 Acanthosepion pharaonis | reverse complement strand
GCTCCTGCTCACTATCACAAGAACCAAACTTGTTAGTGACTAAACAGTGCCTCATTCTGTTAGCAAACAAGACAGGGCATCTTTGAGGACAGGTTTACCATTATTTCAAGCAATCATAAATAGGCATCTATTGTAATCAAAACTATCATGTGGGCACAGCTGGCAAAAGGGATTCCTGTGGGATATAGCAGCTGCACAGTAGAAAGTGAGAATGTAAAATTGAAAATAACAGTGTGTGTGTGTGTGTGTGTGTGAATCTGGATTTTTATGCAAACATTACTTTGAAGGGAAAGTAATAAAGTCTACTAACGTCATAAAGTGAGAGTCCCATTTTATGTATTGCTCTTTTATCAGTAATTTTACAGCCATCAATAAATTCCGCTGTCAGGACTCTCTGAAAAACAGAAAAAAATTAATCAAAAAAAAAAAAAACGAAAATAAAAATGACAACTAGTTAAAAAGGATGTCCAAAGCATTGCAATAGAAAGCAACTAAAATAAATTAATAATAATGACAATGCTTCATCTAAGAAATTCAGACAACTTGAGACTATTACGTCTACTACGTATTATAACAAGCTGAGTGTTACGATAGAAAGCAACTAAAATAAGATGAAAAGAAAAATGAGTCAAAAATTAATAATAATGACAATGCTTCATCTAAGAAATTCAGACAACTTAAGACTATTATGTCTACTACGTATTATAAGAAGCTGAGTGTTACGATAGAAAGCCAATGAAATAAGATGAAAAGAAAAACGAGTCAAAAATGAATAATAATGACAATGCTTCATCTAAGAAATTCAGATAACTTAAGACTATTACGTCTACTACGTATTATAACAAGCTGAGTGTTACGATAGAAAGCAACTAAAATAAGATGAAAAGAAAAACGAGTGAAAAATTACAGTCAGATTATAATACATAATATACAATCAAAATTAATAATCACAATGTTACATCTAAGAAATTTGGACAATTTAAAACTGCAGTTGACCTTTGCCAACTAATAATGTAAGTGTATTTTTATTCAGGCAATTAAATGCTAAAAGATTGCTTGCTTTCATCTCGCTATATAATGGTGGACCTGTGTGACAAAAGTGATCCAGTTAATTCAAGACAATTCCTGTCCTATTTCAAAGAACCTACATTGCCAAGAAATCAATGATACAACCATATTTCTATGCTATTCCCAATATTTCTGTTATTCTTCTTGTTTAATAAATATTTTGTCTTCTTTTTCATAGATATTTTTTTTTAAATCAAAAAGTTCCTTTCAAAATTCATTGAAAAGTACTAGATGTCAACATGAGGAAGGCTCAAAACTACATTGGCCAAAACAACTTGATAAAAAACACTCAACAATGAATAAACAGAATAGTAACAAGATTAGCAAGTGTCATTTACATCCATTGGAGCCAATTCCACAGATCTGTCTTCAATATGGAACTGTGCAAAGAAAGGAAAAAGATCTTTGACAAAGATCAGCAAGTATGTGGCCAAATGTTCAAATTTCACAATGGCCAATTAGTGAAGGAGGTAATCTTGATAATATCATCCTAGGGAGACAATGTAACATAGTAAGTACCTGTAAAACAGAACACGTGTTGACCCAAGCCTTGTACATAAAACAGAGTAGACAAAACTGTTCAGAAGTTGCTGATAGTTGTGCTATGTAACAACAAGTCCATAACTAATGAGCAGATTAAAGAAAAAAATACCTATTCCCCAGCAGCCTGTCCACTTGTGGGGATATATCAGCATGAAAAATGCACAATGACTGAAATTCAAGCAGAAATAGCATACTGTTATGATAAAGATTTAAAAAAAAAAAAAAAAAAAAAAGGTTGTCATTTGTAGGATTTTTTTTAAAACTTTGTCATAATAGTGTGTTATTTCTGCTTGAATGAAGCATTGTCATTATTATTATTAATTTTTGATACTTTTTGCTTCTTATCATATTTTAGTTGCTTTCTACTGTAACACTCAGGCTATTATAATATGTAGTCGATATAATAGTCTAAAGTTGTTTAAATTACTTAGATGAAGCATTGTCATTATTATTATTATTAATTTTTGATACTTTTTGCTTCTCATCTTGGTTTCAATATCAGGCTACAAATCCACCCACCCAAATTTATCGACAAATCCTACAGATGCATGCTGGGATTTCTTCCTAGCCAATAAAAATGGACAATTTACAGTCTTCTCAACACATTGTTTTTTCTTGCCTCAAAGTTAGAAAACTATAATAACTTGACTGTATCCCTTTCACATGTGGACACTATTTCTATATTGTGAACTTTTTACTGTCTTATAGTTGCTTTGCATTACATTACATTTTCTGGTCTTATTTTGCCCCATTCTTCTTATTATTATTACTTCTATTGAGAATTTCATTAATTCTACTTAACCCTTCCTGTTTCCTCAATTCTCACCTTACTTGTCTTGTCCCAGTGAATTTCAGGTACATGAACATAATTCAAATGGCAAAGGTCAGCTGCACATTTCTCTCCATTTAGGCCTTCATTGATAAAATCAAGTTCTTTGGCCAGAGTGGCTTTCATGTCCTGCAAAAAAAAAAAAAATAAATAAATCAAATATTTATTAAAAATAAAAAAAAAATTTAAAGCAAAATGAAACAAAGGAAAAATTAGTAAACATTTGCAATCAAACTGTACCATGACTCACATTATTTGCAGCGTCATGTTTTGTCAATACAGAAAATAAATACTTATTGGAATACCAAGAATGTTTTTAATTAAATTGTGACATCAATCTGTGGAGTTAGAATGAAATCCAGTTAATCCTGTGTCAATACAAGTAAATGGCAGTCATTTTATATGAAAGACCTTGAATTTCAGTTTTCAAATTATTGGCAACATTGTCATTTTTATTATTTACATTGTTCGTACACTTGTCCTCAACTTTATTGCCATGTTATGGATGTTTCCTTTGGTTTTCATTTTGACTATCTTTCATGAATGCCACTTTATTTAGAACCTGAAATCTTGTAAGTTTCAATACTTACTGCTAGAACACATTAAAATTTCATAGCTAGACAAAGATTTCTTGTTGATATGGAACATAGATCAGACCTGCATCAAAATTGTCCAGGATCTTCAACAAACACAGTTTGGTGGTACCTGCCAATCATTTTTGCAATTTCCAGAATTATTTTTACCTTTTTCAAGCTCTGAAGTTATTGATCAATTCTCTTTGATTATCTTTGATAATTCAGCCTTACAAAATCTATTTGAAAACATCAAAATGACATCTATCTATATTTCTGAGAGGAGGTATTGTCAAGCTATGAAATTTTCATGTGTTGTAGTAGTAAGTGTTAAAACTAACAGGATATCACATTCTAAATAAAGTAGCATTCACAAGGCCTTATTTAAAAGATAGTGATAAGGAAAAGCAAATGAAATGCTCCACGAAATACATGTTAACTGATTTTTTCAAGCATTCTTTTCAACAATGAATGTTATACTCCTCTGAATGGGTTGGCTAAATTGAGCAATGGCTTGATGGTTACTGTTGAAAACCACCCTCACAAGTTGAGATCTCAACAAAGTG
Source organism: Acanthosepion pharaonis (assembly GCA_903632075.3). Lineage (NCBI taxonomy): Eukaryota > Metazoa > Mollusca > Cephalopoda > Sepiida > Sepiidae > Acanthosepion > Acanthosepion pharaonis. The sequence goes on along the minus strand of CAHIKZ030000526.1, from coordinate 763,922 downwards.
GTGGTGGCGGTGTGATATTTTGAGGCAGGATTATGGGTGGGGGAGTGGCAGGCCCATGCAGAATCCAAGCTATGGTTCAAGATACCAAATATTTTTTAAATGTACACAAAGAGCTGTTGTTCAAGACATCAAATACTTTTAGAAAGATGAATTTTATGCACAATGCTACCTGATATTCAGTGAAGAAAACTAATTTGATTAATTGATTTGTTTTTTTATCTCTTTCACAAGTTATATAAAGCCAGAAAATATTTGGGGATTGTAAGAACTTGTGGGAGATAATGCTTCACTGATACAAGTCCTACTATTTAATCTATATCTGGGGGGTAAAAGAGGTAGATTCATACCTTTCCCAATGATATTTGCACGTAAGTAAATATAATTCATCAGTCATTCAATTGCCTTTTATATATATATATATATATATATATATATATATATATATATATATATATATTCATGTTTCATTAGATAATATAGACAAGTTTTGTCTATTTATTTTAAGTAAGTTCCTTTCATATTGTCTGATAAGCTTAATAACATTATCATTGAAGGACGAAAGAAAATCACCATATTGATACATGTTTAAATCCAATCTAAGCTTTCAGCTTATATAAGCCATTATCAAAGATGACAATTACTTTTCAATATATCAACCAATACACGGAACACTAATGATAGTCTGTTTTTGTTGTAGATTGGATTTAAAGATGTATCAATATGGTGATTTCCTTTCGTCCTTCAGTGATAATGTTATTAAGCTTATCACACAATATGAAAGGAACTTACTTAAAATAAATAGACAAAACTTGTCTATATTATTTAATGAAACATGCATCAATGAAAAATTGCTGCCTAAATATACACTATATATATATATATATATATATATATATATATATGGAGAGAGAGAGAGATGCACACTGCATTTAATATATGGATATGACTACTTTTACTCCATCTTATTATTACCAAATATTTTACAAATAAAAGTAAAAAGAATCAAATAGAGAAACTGCTTTGTCTACAAAAAAGGAAATATATATTGTAATTGAGTTATTTATTAAAATTACCATTTATTTCAGTCTTTTCGCAATTTTCTTAAAAAATCCCTGAAAGACTGCAAAATGCTCCCAAAACAGTTCTTGACTAATGAACGTAAATTCCGAGAGTATTTAATTATGAAATGCCCAAAATAGAAGATAATGGAACAAAGCTGTAAATATTGAAAAAAAAAAAAAAAATTACTTTTATTATCAAACCAGACATAATTTTGCTTACCTCACCCCACCACCACCACCACACACACACACACACACTCACATATTTAAGCAGATGGGATCAGCAGATTTACCTTTAAAACCCAGCCAAAGCCAAAATTTGGATGCAGGAATTCAATAACCTTCAGCAGGACTTCACAGGTGAGAAGGTCTCCAAAGAAACGATCTTGTAAGTCAATGTATTGAATCTGAAAAAAGAAATGAGTTGCTATATTATAAAATTCAACATAGAAACATTCAAAATAACCAAAAGACAATTGTTTAGAAAAAAATAACAAATATGGAGATTTTGTAAACCAGATGCAAATCCAACTAAACAAAAAATTTCATGTAATATCCTTATCTATAGATTTTTTTTTCTGGTTTTATCACATCATATCAGCCAATTCATTCTTCAGCCTCCCTTGGGCGTATAATTCATTTAGTATGAGTGAGTATAAGTTCTACTACAAATATTTTTCTATCTGTAACATACAATTTTACAAGAATCAATTGCTATTTTCAGATTAGGTTCTGACTGTACAAGAATCAATTTTCTCAGATTATGGTCCGACTCTACTAGGATCAATTTTCTCAGACTAATGTCCAGCTCTACTAGAATCAATTTTCTCAGACTAATGTCCAGCTCTACTAGAATCAATTTTCTCAGTCTAGAATCTGGCTCTACTAGAATCAATTTTCTCAGTCTAGAATCTGGCTCTACTAGAATCAATTTTCTCAGTCTAGGGTCCAGCTCTACTAGAATATATTTTCTCAGATTAGGGTCTGGCTCTATTAGAATTAATTGAATGCAAGATTGTAAGAATGACAAAACAGTTTAGCATTACTGCTCCCACCAATGTTGATGTAATGCTTTATATCAGAAGTTCATTTCTTTGTCAAGTGGATAAACAGATGGAAAGGTATTTATGATGAAAGATATTTATAAGAATGGTAAATTGCATATAGGCTCAAGTATAAGCTATCAGCATTTACCTATAAGCTCAAGTGGTCAATATTTACCTAAAAGGTGCAAGTATAAGCGACCAATATTTTCTATAGGCACAAGTATAAACAGGAAATATTTACCAATAGACTCAAGTATAAATAACCAATATTTACCTATTCTGTAACGAGCATGTGCGGAAACGTCCTTGAACTGCGTGTGTGTGTGTGTTGTCACCGGGCACACTTTGGAGTACCATAATGGACTCGACCAAGGACTACAAGAAGAAGACGCGCGAGTTGTTTGGCGTCTTTTCTTGGGCGACAACAGCCGTTGTGGTTGGTCATCCGTCGACAGCAGTCTTGGGTGCCGTTTTGCTCATTTGCTGTCGTAAAGTGTTCGTTCACAAGAAGGCATTCGTTTCAGGTTCGCAAGAAGGCGTTCGTTTTTGTGCCGCAAGTAGGCATTCATTTTTGTGTCGCAAGAAGTTGTTTTTTTCCCCCCATTTCATCGCACAAGTTATTTCAGTATTATGGCCTTCGACCCGAAGCTGATACTACTGTTTGACGGAAGCGATTCTGGACAGTCAGTAGTGGAATGGTTGGAGAAGGCGGAACTAATATGTCAGTTGGGCAGTGTGAAGCGAATTGAGTGTGTTATCCCGATGCGTTTGACAGGTGGCACATATGCTGTGTACCAGCAATTGAGTGAGGAGAAGCGCGCAGACTTCAATTGCGTTAAGAAAGCGTTATACACAGCTTTCGCCTTAGACCCATTCTCCACGTGGAAGCAGTTTGCAGCACATCGCCTTCAGCCAGGGGAGACGGTCAACATCTTTTTGGCTGAACTGCGCAGACTCGCGGTTCTGTTTGGTGGCATATCAGAAAAGTGTTTGCAGTGTACATTCGTTGCTGGATTGCCTGAGCATGCAGAGGAGCTTTTAAGAGCGTCATCCCAGACGGAAGACCTGGATTTGTCACATGTGCTGGCACGAGTTTGCGCTATTTTGAAGAAGTGCACTGGTCCTACGGAGCAGGCCGCAGTGGCTGCACAGTTGAAGGAAACAGATGTGCATACGAGGTGCTATAAATGTGATGGACCCAATCATAGGGCGAGCGATTGTCTCCTGGGTCGTGAACCATCTAAAGGTGCTGGTACCAAGCACCGACGGACCATCACTTGCTATTGATGTCATCGGCAAGGGCACATTGCTCGGTGTTGTTCGGGAAACGGGCAAGGGGGTAAGAATTCAGTGCCAATCTCCTCCCCAAAACCCTTGTAAATGGCGCATTGCCTGTAGCGACAGTTCGTATCAATGGAATACCACGTACAGCTCTGGTGGATACAGGATGCACACAGTCACTAGTTCGCAAGTTATGCTGTCATGCATGGACAAGAAAATCAACACGCATGCTTACAGTAGACGGAGGCGCACTTGACTGCTGTGGAATCGGAGTGGTACAAATTAGCGTTGGTGCAAAGCCGTCCATCGCTATGGAAGCCCTAGTCGTAGATGGAGACCTGCTTGGATTTGACTTCCTGCTCGGACTAGACGCCATCAAACAGTTGGGAGGAATATCTGTAACTGGCACCGGAGAGGTGAAGTTTCCGCAGTGTGTCAAACCAGTCGTTGCTGCCATCACCATTACCAAGCCCGACTTTAAAGTAGAATTCGATGAGACCACTCGGAGGTGGACCGCATCTTGGAAATGGGCTGGCAATCAACCTCTGGGTACGTTAAGAAATAGACTGGCAGAATATCCAGCTCCCGCACAAATTCAGGAGGAGTATGATTGGGAACTCCAGTTTTGAATAGATAACGGCTGACTGCTTCCTTACCCGGAGGAGGAACTCGAACCCCCAAAGGGTTTAATCCCCCTCATGGCCATTCTGCAGGAAAACAAACAGAAAATTCGGCCCATTATGGACTATCGGGAACTCAATGAGTACGTTGACGCGTACGCAGCCAATGCAGATGTTTGTTCGAAAAAATTATGGGAATGGCGTCAGCAAGGACCAAATTCTGCAGTGCTGGACCTACACAAGGCCTATCTGCAGGTACACATCGGCAAGTCCCTTTGGCCATTCCAAACAGTGGAGATTAAGGGACAAAGGTATTGTCTAACCCGCTTAGGATTTGGGCTCAATGTTGCCCCTTTAATCATGCGGGCCATTGTTAATACCGTCTTGAGCCAGGACCAGATCGTCAACGCAGCCTCCTCCTCTTATATTGACAATGTTTTTGTTAATGAGAGTGTGTGTTCTGTGGTCCGCGTCAAGGAACATTTGGAGCAGTTTGGTCTGTCAAGTAAGACCCCGGAGCGGCTAATAATTGGCACACGCGTACTGGGATTGCATGTCTTGGAGGAGCAAGGAAAACTGTGATGGTGTCATGAATGTGAACTTCCGGTAGTCCCCGATAAACTTACCCGCCAAATTGTCTTCTCGCTGTGCGGGAAGTTGACTGGTCATTTTCCTGTATGCAGTTGGTTACGTGTCGCCACAGCATTTGTGAAGCGGAGGGCAAACACTGTTACCACTGGATGGAACAATGAAGTACAGGACCTTATTCTAGCCCAGATAATCGACAACATCTTTAAGAGACTAGCCCAGGACGATCTAGTGAAAGGTGACTGGTGCATCAGTGAGCAAAATGTAACCGTGTAGGTAGATGCAAGCTCCTTAGCCACCGGTGTGGTTGTGGAGAGCAATGGCGCCGTGGCAGAAGATGCAAGCTGGCTCCGACCAGTGCACGAAGACAAGCACATCAACTTGGCTGAGCTCGATGCTGTGTTGCGAGGTGTCAACCTTGCATTACAATGGAAGGCCAAAACCATTCATTTACGGACAGACTCAGCATATGTGCATCGCTGGGTAGCTGACACACTGTCCAGATGGACGAGAGTGTGCACCAAGGCAGCCTCCAAGATGCTAATCAGACGTCGGCTAGCCATACTCCAAGAGTTGGCCTTAGAATACGAGCTGGACATTGATGTAGAGCTTGTCAAGTCGTGCAACAATCAAGCCGACCAACTTACTAGAGTACCGCAGCAATGGTTAAATTAAATGCGCAAAATAACAGAACCCAGAGAACATATGTGCGCTGTGGCTGAAGAGCGAGATGTTGCTCAAGTACGAGCCATTCATCAATCCAGCGGACATCCTGGTGTGAAGAGAACACTCTATTTTATGAAGTTGATCGACCCAAGAGTAACAAAAGCTGAGGTGCGAGCGGCGGTTAGGGGATGCAAGGAATGCCAGTCAATCAACCTGGCCCCTGTGTGTTGGAAACCGGGCAGGCTTGATGTTGCGGAAAATTGGCACAGGGTTGCGATGGATGTAACCCATTTCGGACATCAACTATACCTGACACTGATAGACTGCGGCCCCAGTCGTTTTGCCATTTGGAAGCCCTTGCACCGCCAAGACTCTGCTAGCATCATCAAGGAGTTGGAAGTAGTGTTTTGTGAAAGAGGGCCACCAGTTGAGCTTCTTACGGATAACGGCGCAGCGTTTTATGGAGAGAGGTTTGCCGTGTTTGCAAAGATGTGGAATGTACAAATACGATTTCGCTGTGCCCACTTACCATCAGGGAATGGGATAGTTGAGAGATCCCATCGTACAATAAAGCGCATTGTGACGAGAACACGGTGTTCAGTTTTGGAAGCTGTATATTGGCACAATGTTACCCCAAAGGACAATAAAACAGCTTCAACTGCACCGGCGAATACAACCTACACTTACAGGGTCCACATTAAGGGTATTGACACAGCTTTGGTGCGTGACAACACAGTTGCCAATCCTTATATGGTAGGAGAGACTGTCTGGGTGAAAAATCTGCACAGAAGGTGTACCACACAGTTCAACAAGGGTATGGTGACACAAATTAATAGCCCACACTCCGTCTCTGTTGATGGAATACCACGCCACATAAAAGATGTCCGTCCAGCGTGCGGGAAGGATTATTGCGTCAGCAACCACGTTAGTTCTTCTGATGATGATAATGATGAAGCCCCGATGGTATATATAAAATCACAGGAAGAGCACACCTCAGAGAGTAACACACCTGATGAACCTATGCGGGATGAGCTCAACAAGACGTCTGAAGAGAGCACCACTGAGGAAGCGCTTGAGACCATACCACTGAGATGGAGCACCAGGCAGAAACGGCCTGCCCCACATTGCCATTTGTGTGATCTAGAGATCAGGGAGGAGTGTCACGAGCATGCGCGGAAACGTTCTCAAACTGTGTGTGTGTGTGTCTTGTCACCAGGCACACCTTGGAGTACCATAATGGACTCGACCAAGGACTACAAGAAGAAGACGCGCGAGTCATTTGGCGTCTTTTCTTGGGCGACAAAAGCCATTGTGGTTGGTCGTCCGTCGGCAGCAGTCTTGGGTGCTGTTTTGCACGTTTGCTGTCGTAAAGTGTTCGTTCACAAGAAGGCGTTCATTTCAGGTTCGCAAGAAGGCGTTCGTTTTCGTGTCGCAAGTAGGCATTCGTTTTTGGGTCGCAAGAAGTTGTTGTTTTTTTTCCCCCCGTTTTCTCGCACATATTCCTAATCCATCTAAATGCTTATACTCAAATATAAAGAAAAAAATACTGATTTTGACATTAAATTATGCAACAAATGTTGATATCTACACTATTTATATTTAGACTATTGCCCTCATCTTTGTTGTTGCTATCACAATGTTTTATCCATAGTGCCCTCTGGCCCTTGTCTGGGTAACCTACAGGGAATTTTGAACTGAACCCTTTATTTAATCTATGGGGATAGACTGCTCTGGTTCAACTGCCCATGTCTAGGGATATCTTGAACAGTTCTTATTTTTAGTACTGCTCAGTTATTGATCACCCATTACCATTGAGTCCAAGTACACACTGCCCATCCCAGGGATTGAACTCACAATTAATATGTCACCAAATTCACAAACAAAGTCTTTAATCAACTAGGATATTGTTTTGGAGGACACAACAGCCAAAATATTGTGATAACAACAAAATAGTTTACATGTAAATAATGATAACTCCTCATCCTAGAAAGCTTGAACATTGTGATAATAACAAAGATGAGGATAATAGTTTGAGTGTAAATAATGTAAATAATGATAACTCCTCATGCCAGAAATTCAAACAGAAAATGTTGATATGTCTGTGGAATAATCCACGTTATCTTTCACCCCTCTTTGCAGAACAATCCATTCTTACACCCACACACCTGTTATCCAATCAAAACACTAATTCTGACAAACTCAACTTCTCATTGGCCAACAACCTTAAAAAACTAAGTATGCACGTGAAAAATCCCTTTGGCACTCAAATGTGTTTGAGCCTATTTTTCCTTTCCAGAACCTATAAAAGAAAGAAATTTGAACCACTTCACCAGTCAGATTTCCACACTCAGAGAGATGCCAACCAATTCCACGCCAGTTTAAACTTTGACTTTCCTGTACAAATTAACCTCTGACTCAGCAACTCTTTGGCATACTCAATCTCTCTCTTTTAAACAAACTTCTCGGAATTCATGTACTTTACTTGAAGAATGTGATATATATTCGCTACGTAATAGAAATAGTAACAAGCAAACTTAACAATTAACATTCAAGGTACGCAACTTCATAAAACTTAAAAATGTTTTACACAGTGCTTACATACACACACTAACATTTGAACTGTAAAATTGAACACTTTTGAATGTTGAAACAACAAACTGTTTAATTCTTGCAACAAATCTCCAAGGCACTGATTTAAGCATTCAAACATACTCAACAACAAACTACATATCTAATTACGTATCTAATTACATTATCTAATTACGTATCTAATTACGTCATTACTCAACAAATCACCAATTCCTAACTCATTTGTATATATTTAAATTGTATAAATTACCATATTGTTGTGCATTCTACCTGCTTTTGTTTTTTACTCTGTTTTGCATGACCTGTTCTAAATATTCATTTATTTGTTGTGGATGAATGTTAACGAACATGCCACCTAAAAAATTCCTTCTGATTTAACTAGATACATTCACTAATCCCCAAAATGTCCATCGGTATTTCTAACATTTGTAGAACCCTGTTAAAAATTGTAAAAAAAATTCAATAGATTTAAGTAATATCACTAAAAATGCCAATTCTGTACCAAAATAATCTCACACAGAAAATGACTCATTTTTGTGCAAAAAGTAGGTACCAATTCAAATTTCCACATTTGCATTTGTTAACAAATCAATAATGTTATCTCAAACGCTCTCAAAAGCTTTCAAATTTCAGACAAGCACATGTGTGTTGTCCGCAATTTAATTTCTGAAATCACTCCAGAAAAAGATTAACAATATTTTCCCTCTTAAAAATAGATATTTAAAAATTGGAAAAAATATTTATTAACCAATAAACTTCCGAGTTTAGTAAATTTAACTTTTAATTTCCTGGCACCTATACCCTTTTATAAAGAAGATTGCTTAAATTCAAAGTTTTCAATTTTTCAGTATGCCTTTGACCAAAGTTGTGCACAAATGATTATTCAAACCTTTCATATAATTTCTCAACCTTTCACATATTTTATCAAGTAAATTCTTGCAATAGCCTCACAATTTTTAAATAAAGAACAATGTAAAAACATACGAATGAAATTATATGGAACCCTGTTAAAAATTTGATAGATTTAAGTAATATCACTAAAAAAGTCAATTCTGCACCAAGATAGTATTACACAGAAATTGGCACATTTTTGTGCAAAAAGTAGGCTCCAATTCAAATTTCCATATTTGCATTTATTAACCAATCAGCAATGTTATGTCAAATACTCTTAAGGCTTTGAAATTTCAGACAACGATGTTTGTTGTATGCTACAAAATTTGAGAGATCACACCAGAAAATGATTAACAATATTTTCCCTTCTAAAAATAGATATTTCAAAATTGGGAGAAATATTTATTAACCACTAAACCCCTGAGTTTAGTAAATCTAATTTTTAGCTTCCTGAAGCCTACGTGGTTATAAATATGATCACATAAATTCACAAAGTAGGGTTTTCAGTTTTTCTGTAAACCTTTGACCAGGGTTTGTTGCAGTTGTGATTGCTCTCACTCCTTCATATGATTAATTACTTAATCTTTCACATTTTCTTGAGTAACTTCCTGCAATAAACTTGTGATTTTAAAATAAGCACCACGTAAAAACATACCAACAAAAATATTAGTAGTAGTTATAACATAGCTCTTGTTTACTGCTGACTGTTGGAAAATCACATGCATTCATAAGACAACAGAAATACTTGACTCTCATTAAATAGACACATTCATGCCTTTCTATCATACTAACAAAATTATTTCTGTTATGTTGTAAAAAAGAAAAACCAAATATTTTTGTGGAATTTTGTTTTTGCTAGGATCTTTGTAATTCGTTTCTTTCATCTTGGAAGAAAACAAATACTCAGTAATTGTTGTAACCTAGGGAAGGTTACTGAACAGAATAATCACACAAATGTTGGTAATGAAGGATAATACTTAGGACAAGAACAACACACATAAGATTTGCCAGTGGCATGTAGAAGAAGTAGTCAACTGCTAGAAGTGAGTCACGTGAATTCCACAATGAATCTCCAACTGCAGACCAACATACAGTATTTACTACTGTATTTATGTGAATGGGGACATAACCCATTATCATCCATAGGTATGCCACAACAGTAATAAAATTTACTTAAAATTTGTAGAGCTGTGTTTGAAGATTATTTCTTTCTTTGCTTTTTTCCTCTACACATTCAATTGAGATTCTTTAGTTTTAAATATAAAAAAAAAGAACAAAAAAAAAACTTCACCGTTACTTGATTTGTAACTGAATTGTATTACCTTAACTGCAACTTCTTTGCCTGAATAAGTCACGGCTCGGTGGACTTGAGCCAAGCTAGCAGCAGCAATTGGCATCCTTTCAAAGGATTTGAACATTGTATAAGGACTCTGCTGAAAATCTTCCAGAAACAACTGTTCAACCTGGAAAAAAAATTTTTTTTTTTTTCAATTTTAAAAATGTTTTATTCCTTTTACGTAAAGGAATAAATTATCAAGCAGAATAGTTTATGCTCACTTCACACAAATGCATTTGAAAAAGGCATGAATCTACTTCTCCCTAGATATAAGTAAACTGTAAGGCAGGAGTCTACAGGAAGGAGACCCAGAATGAAATATCCTTGCGGTAGATGCAGCTATTGATTCAAGGTAATCGTCCTACTTCAAGTCAGTTGAAAATGTGAGACTAAGAAAGCATAAATCTAAACAATCTTGGGCATCAGCCATGAGACCCAGAATGGGAACCAGACCCAATAAAAAGTGGCACGCTACAGAAATTGCAGCAGCTTTAAATAATGTGGTTGTGGCCCTATACTCCAAAAAGAAGTCTACAGAATTGAGAGCCGAAATAGGAACCAGACCCAATAAAAACAACTATTTTCATTATACTGCATTCTTTATTCATAGATTTGCCTGGCAACTGTTTTGCTGGGCAGAGAAGTAGATGCGTGTTGTGGTGTAATGGATATAGACTCAGTATGAGAAATTATGGAGCTGGGTTCAATTTCCACTGCAGTTTGTTATATTCACTTACACACAAATATCCTTGGGAAAGGTATGACTATCTCTTCTCCTCCCAGCTGTGAATCAAATAACAGGACAGACTGGGTCCTGTAGCCCTGTTTGGCAACCAGTCTACCACAGAAAGAAATGGCAACCTACTGCGGAGAAATCTCAGCCTAGTCAGTTATGAATCAAAAGAGACATGATCACCTAAGTGTGTATCATGTATGGCACTTAACTGATTGAAGTGACACTTGGGGATTTTCATTGCTTCTTCTGTATACTCTCACGACAGACTGACAGCAAGAATTCTAACACCCTCCATCTCTAATCATCGTTCTCCTGTGACTGCTCCTTATCTTGAATGCAGCGTAACTATAAGATTTGTCTTCTTTGTTTAACAGCATATCAACTCTATATGGGTCATTTAATGCCAAAATTTTTCTTGGAAGTTTTGAAGTAATAAAAACATGATATATGTTATTCTGCTTTCACAATTGAATACATGGTAGATGATACTCAGCTTTTGTACATATCTTTGTGTAGAGGCAGTAATGTGTGTTTTATGTTGTACTTATATTTTGGAATACAGTTTGATGTAGGATATTATATGGATTAATGTCATGGAAGAGTTTTTTCATGTTGATTGATGTAGTGTTGGTAATTTTACTATAAATAGGTATTGCTTGTATTTTTTACATAATAATGTATTGCTGGTATTTTTACTATAAATATGTATTTTTATACTTTCATAGCGTTTTGCTTGGGGGGTTCACTATTTTCGCATGGCTGGGATCCTAACAGATGTTACCTGGGGACAACAGCAATTAAAAGGTGGTTCTACATTCTTCAAAAGCTCCAGTCTCCCAACCAGAGGAACTATATAAGGCCAAAATTGTTTCCCAACCTTCAACCCCTTTCCCAGGGACAGAATGCTCCTGGTGTATCACAGTTCTACAGCTACAGAAAAACTACATTTCCAGGTTCTACCAGTTCAGACTTTTACACCTATGGTCTACTATTCTCTGTATCTATTTTATCTATTTTGAGTTTTGGTAAAAATAAATGATAATTGTACAAATACATCACATGGAGTAAAAAATAAATCTATGGCCAAGGAGCTACCATTCTCCACACCTTTATATATACCCCACCCCACATCACCCCACAAAAGCATCAATAGATTTATATGTTCATTTCTAATCACAACACTGCGAACATATAATTTGGTTCTTTGTTCAGTTTACCACAAACTAGACAGCTTCAATTTCCATTTATGTCAGTTTGAACAAAAACTAGGAAAGGCCTAGTGTACATTCAACAAGGGAAACGAAGGTGAAATAACACCAGGGTGAGAAAAGAAAAGAAATCCTATTTCTGATATATAGGGTGGGTTCAGGCACCTCAAGGCGGTGTAATGGTTAGCAAGCTTGTCTCGCTAGAAAAATTACAACTGAGTAGTGAGTTTCAGCCTTGTGCCACATCTAAGCTATGCTTGGAAAATTACTATAGGGTGGGTTCTTTATTCATTGAGTCCCCTTGCATTTTTTGGGTGGGTAGATAAGTGACACCTGAGCAAAAGTCAGTCCGTCATCAGGATTATATACAAATTCTAATACAGTGTTTATCACCATGTCTAGCTTAAAAGACATTGAAGCATTTTTTTTTTTTCAAAAACCACACCCCTTTACTCTTGTTGCTGTTTTTACAATTGTAGCAACTGTTAGGCATTTTGTTGTTGAATTTCAACTATGGAAGCCAAATTTTCTCAGGAATGCAAAAAAAATTTTTTTTAAACCAACATGGTTGAAATTCTTGTAAATCCTGTCACACATATATGAGTTTTGAAAATCTGGTCACCCACTATTATAACTCCATTTTTAATGTAGTGCTTGTTATACTGTGGTTAAGTTCAAGTTCCTTGTTGTCAACTATTATAACTTTTTCCCATATTTGTGTTTGAGTATCTACATTACCAATTATATTACTTCCTATTGTAAGGTTATTGTTATAACAGCCGCTCATACTTGGTATAACATAATTCGTTAAAGTATTATCTATGCTTAGGCTATTGCCATATGCCTGTATAGTTAGTATGAAGACTGACTCCAAACGATTAACACCCCAACCTCATACCATAGAACTCCTTATAGTATTGGACGAGTTCATAGAGTCACCAGGGGTGTACTCTTTACTCCACAACAGTTAGACAGACTGCATCATAAAATGCCTCAAAGGAAAGAAATCCTCAAGACTAGTATTTGCGCAAGCTATAAACAAAAAGAAAGAAGAAGACGGAATTGTATAGAAATTCCTAATAATAAATAGTTGTTTGTTATCATCAAAACAGCCTTCAGATTTGGCTTCATTTTTCCACGGGCCTACCAGATATCTAATTCGACAGGTAATCACAATACCATTTGCAACATAGCAGAGAGCTGATGGCTAGTTGCAACATCATAGGAACAGGTTTGTTGGCATTTGACTTGACATTCCCCCAAGAACCTGTATGGCATTCCACAAGTAAATGTAACCTGACAATAACAGTGCAGCCAGCAAAGAATACACCAAAGTTCTTCAGATCTGTCCTGCAATTGGGTCTTTTACACAATAGTCTGAGTGTAAATAATGATAAATTCTCATTCCAGACATTCAGACAAAAATTGTAGAATGGTTTGAGGAAAATATGATAAGAACAATAAAACAAGTTCAGTAAGTTAAAATAATATTTGAAATGACAAATATCCTTTGAAAATTATTCAATATATTTACTTTTTTTTTTTTTTAAAATGTCAAAAATTTAAAATTAAACTGAGCCAATGACAATTCAGAAAGAGCTCAAAATTAATCATCTAAAAGATTTTACATCTCATAATTGCATAGATAATCTTTTCATTTAGAAAAGAGATAAAATTTCCACAGAGAAAGAGAGAACCGATTAAAAATAGCACTTCCAAACTTACCTCATCTGAATGCCTGTGTAAGGCTTGGTCTTGTAGCGAACTGAGGATCATGATGTATTCTGGGGGTAGCAGATGGTTCAAGGAGACCAACCCTTGTCCAAGTTTCACATAGAGACCCCCATTTTTTAGGCAACCATTCTTTAGAAGCTCAGCTCCTCGTAAATGACAACTCGTTATAGCTTTCTTATATTCCTCACTTTCTGGATCCAGACCCCACAATGACCAGGTATAATCGAATGAGATGCGAGCACCTACCACTACTGACCTGAAATAGATTGTTTAAGCAGAAAACAAAATTTTTATTTTAAATAAAAGTTTTTTGTTTTTTTTTAATACTATATTTCCCACCATATAAAGTAGTAAATAAAAGACAAATGCAACTGGTTTTTACTTTATATTTTAAAATGATTTTATATTTTATTATATATATATATATATATATATATATAGAGATAGATAGATACCTCCACTAATTCGCTAAAAGAAAACATGCCATGATGATAAAAGACCCCAAACTTGATAAGAATAAAGTCTTATCAACTATGTTTATGTTATTATTAAGAGGAAAGACCAAAGTATTGATTATTTTATTAAGTTTTTTAATCATTTCTAGAATGTTTGAAATTTTGGTTAAAAATGCTTGATTTTCTAAGTCAGTAGCTGAGTAAGTAGTAGATTAGTATTAGGAAATTTAGCATCTTTTTTTAGGTAAAAAACACAGTGTTTTGGAAATTCTTGCAAAAAATCAAATAAAATTTCTTTTGGAAAATCTTGGTAAAAATTTTTATTCTTATTATTTTTTTTTTTTTTTTTACATCTGTTACCCCAACTTACTTAATTTTATAAAATTTTGATAAATTAAAATTCTAGAGTTTTCATATTTATTAGACTCTTTTCAATTTGTTTTTTTCAAACAGAAACACCATTTACCAAAAATTTGTTCTGAATCATAAAATAAAAAATACAATAAAACTAAGCCATTATTTAATTAGAAAAGGTTTTTATTGCTCTTATAAATAAGATATATTAAGGACACTATTGTCTTAAGAAAAATTTTTTTCGATGAATAATGAATTTTTACAAGAATTGTTTTCATTTTATTTAAATTTTAATTAGAAAAATTTATTAAGTTTTAAATCTTTTAAAATTCTGTATTAATTCAGCCTTTTAGATAATATTATTATTAAGTGAAAATTATATTTACTAATCATAAATGGAAGGGCTTAAATAATATTTGTTTCAAATTAGATTAATTATACTTTAAATCAGTTAATATTCCTCAAATAGAGTTTCATAAAAAATATATTTCATTTTTAGAAGACTTTTAATAAAGAGAATTACATTGAGATATATATATATATATATATATATATATATATATATATATATATATATACACACAACGAAAATATATATATTTCACGAGTCTCCCGTTGATTCAATGTATGAGGGTCAAGCAGATCAGTTTTTAGGAACCGTCAGCCTGACACCATCACATGAGATAAATTTAGTTATGGTGCTGAAGGTTTTGTGCAGAACCATCCACACTTTTTGAAGGGCTGCATACAGAGACCTGCTACGTGCCACAAGGTCCCCAAACAATTCAGAGTTGTCTTTCTCCTAAACCAGCTGCCATCCAAGGCTATAGAACCCAGTCTGTCCTGCTATTTACCCATAGCTGGAGGGAGAAGAAGAGGATTCATACCTTTCCCAAGGGTATTAGCACGTAAGTGAATGTAATGGATTCGACTGGAATACGAACTTGGCTCTCCGATTTCTCAATATGATCTGATATCCATTACTCCAGCGTGCCTCCTATATATATATATATATATATATATATATATATATATATATATAAAAACCCTATTTAATTCACTAGTACCTTGATGACCCCAATAAGTGTGTATATATATATATATATATATAAAGATGAAGAAATATAGTTTTAAGGTGTTCTATATTTATGGGATAAAGTGCTCAATATCAGAGATAGAGCATATGTAAATATAAATATAAAAGTGAACATTGAAGTCAACACTCAGACGCAACAGGCTGTTTCATGGTAGACGCAATCGTCAGGCCTGACAATTGTGTCTAGCATAAAACAGCTTGTTGCCTCTGAGTGTTGACTTCAATGTTCACTTTTTATATATATATATATATATATATATATTTCATTCTTACTAGGGTCATCAAGGTACTAGTGAGTTAAATAGGTGTTTTTTAATATTTTAACATTATTCATTATTTTGATTTGTAATCATAATATCATGATTTAATTATTTTTCGTGCATCAAACAGGAATGTTTTTATATTTTACCATTATTTTGAAATGTAATCATAATGCAGTCTTTGATAATAAAAATATATACTAAATTCTGGGATCATCAGGGCCAAAACAGAATTTGTATACACGTTAGTCTAGTACCCAAACCCAACCATCAGCATTGAAGCTAGGTGGTATTTAAAGAAATTTCTTTTTTGTTTTTGCATTTTTATAAGTGTACTATATATGATAGGAAATGGTATACGCATTTCAGGACTGTTATCAAAAGACAAGCTTTTCAGAATTAAAAGAATAAAATTACTTTTTAATCAAAAAAGTACAAAACTGTTTCAAAAATAAAAATAAAAATTTATGTATGTATTTCAAAAATTTCTCTGAGATGATAGTATAGAAAGTGCTATCCGAACATGGCATCTTTCAGGAACTCTACGACCATAGTGTTGCATGAACCCGACTATACAAATATTTTGTAATTACCTCCCTTGGTCTTTTTTTTTTTTTCAAAGATCTTCTATTACCTCCCTTGGTCTATATTTTTTTTTTTTTTTTTTAAATATCGTAATCCTTTGGTTGTGTAGATCACTAGGGAGTATAAAATGCAATTAGAAAAAAGCAGAGAATTTCCAGGGGGAAAAAAATCGTATTTTCAAGTAAAATACGCACTTCATTTTATAGCAAAGAAAATTACAAAACTTGTGAAAAGAAAAGAGAAAAAAAAATGAAAGAATTGAGACATTTTGTTTAGTTTTTTTTTGTGTGATTCGTAAGCTAAGCTAAGCAGAAAGCTTATGAAAAAAAAACGTGAGGACTCGGCATAAAATTATTAAATCTCCCAAAATACACATTGAGAAAATAAATCAAAATAAAATTAAATAAAATATGAAATTGTTTGTTTTTTTTTATTTTTAAATTATGCTCTATTTAATTTTTTTTTTTTTTAGTGTAAATTAAATATTTTCACCTTTGAATGGTTTCCAAAATCCGGAAAATGTACGGAACTGTACGGGACTTAGAGAAACATTATGAAAGATTTATTTTCCTTTTTTGCAATACGCCTTTTAAAAGAAAAGGATGCTAGGAAGGAGAATATTTCCTGTTGCCTCATTATAGACATTAGCATATTCATGATATACCAACACTAACACAATGGACCAAAATAGCTGACAGAAAGTGTTGTGATGAGATAACCCAACTTCCCCATTCACGATAATGGACGGACTGGTTGCGATTAAGTACGACCACAGCGGACAGTGAGAAAAAAGGTCTTCGTTTGTTAACACCTATTGCGGTTAGCTTACTCCTGACTTTGTCTCCGTATTTTGACATACCTACATCCGATTATAAAATTATTATTGAAAACACTCGGGTTTACTTTGTTTATTATATCTTGCATGAGATATAACAGAAAGAAATGACAAACATGCATTGTTTTCAAAAAGATATTTTATAACGCTATAAAATTAGAAATTTTTAGAGAAATGGTCTGATTATTGACATGGCTACATTCAAGAGAGAAATGGATACACATCCCATCATTGGAATTCAACAATCAAATGCATATGTCTGTAAACAACAACACACATATGTCAAGTCCTATACTGTCCACATATGTTTATGTTTGTGTGAGTCTTGGTGGGCAAACGCGTGTGTATGTGTGTCTGCGGACCTCAATGGGTGTACTGTATGGGTATGCATGTATGTTTGCGTTAGTATGAGTGACATCACGACAACGATTTCCCTCCCACATCCATAATAACACCAATACACGCAACCTACATGAATCCTAAATTTTAAAAAATTAATCAGTTTGTCTGACGATCGCAAAAGCGTGAAACCCAGGGTCACAAACTCACATCAATCCAACCAAATATGTTAGTTCTATCTCTGATATTGAGCGCTTTCTAATAAGTACTGCGCATATAATATATAAACAATAAGATATATATTACACATATACATACGTATATATATATATATATATATATATATATACACACACACTTTTCACATATACAAATATATAGATACCTGTCACTAGTTGTCTCACCCATAAAAATGATATGAATACATGCAGTGTAAAAGGACTAAAAACAAAAGGGTTTTACTTGTAATATTTACCAAAGGCAAAACTGCCAGGCCAATGGTGTCCACTATATTCTTGTGGGAACCATATAGGTTCCTCTGTTTGTCCTACCGCTGTATGTTTGTGATGAAGTCTATCATCCTAGATGTCTAAATCAAAATTGGGGTTTATCACCCTGACAAGCTGATGTCTCTTACTGGCTAACATGAGACCATTGTGAATTTTTCTTACCCAAAGAAATATTGTCCTCATCTTTATTTCCATATTCACAATGTTTCGGCCGTTGTACACTCCAACCTTCTTCAGGTAATATACATTGAAATTTTGAACCAAGCCCTTTTTCATCCACAGGTGTAGATTGTTCTAATTCCATGTGCCATGCCATTCTTTTTTTTTTAGTCATATATCTCAGTTTCAGTTATGCTTGGCCACTAAAATCTCCTAAGCCAGCCAAGAATAGACATAAATACAATATGGGAACCAATAATACAAAGAACTAGAGAAAAACCCCAATAACAGAAATTGTAATATGAACTCCAGTAAAAAAAAAAATAAAAAAAAAATAAACGTTACTGAGACATTAGGTTTAAAAGTCCCCAAAATTCACTAACTGCTCTGTGGATAAAAGTATTGGTTGAGTAATCCCCCTTAACCCCCAAAAAATGAACTGACCCAAAAAGTTGTGAAAAAAAAAAAAAAAAAAAATGACACATGGAATAAGAACAATCTACACTCGTGAACTAAATAAAGGTTTCGGTTCAAAATTCTAACATATTTCACTTGAAGATTAGAGCGTACAACGGCCGAAATGTTGTGAATATGACAATAAATATATACAATGTAAATAGACATTATTCACATAAATCATAATACTTAAAATATTTCAAAATCTTACCTGCAGAAGCGTGTCACAGCACCAGCTGCCACCCTAACCTTCCTCTTTTCATGTTTTTCAAGAACAAAATGATATACAGAGGCACCAAACAAACTTGTAGCAGCGGCCAGAACCATCGTACGTCTAAATAAAGAATTTTGTTTTGGAATGGTTTTTCCATTTTTCACTTGGCTTCCTGACCACCGGATCTTTGTCCACTGATAGCCAATCTGTCCCCAAGGGATTAACAGCCTCCCTGGTCGATGAGTCACCTGATAACATCTCTGGACCGAAAACTGAGCAGCTCGCAAGACACACTTACTAGATGTCCCCAGCATAACGCAAAGCGAGACTTGATCTCAACATGCAGGGTGGATTTTTTGGGCATACCTGCAAAAAAAGAAATAAAAAATTTCACCACATGAGAAAATTTTCCAATCCTCAAAGTTTATAATTAAAATTTATAAACCTTAATTATTTTAATTATTTTAATTTTATTTTAACGAAGGGTTTTAGTGGTTGATAGTTTGGTCTCTGCAAATGGGTTCAGGTAAGCAGACAGCTTGGCCTCCATCAAGAGTATCAGGTGAGTAGGCAACTTGCTCTATGTCAAGAATCTAAGGTAAGAGGGTAGTTTGATCTCTGTCAAGGGTCTCAGGTGGGCAGGCAGCTTCTTTTCATGAATGTATTTGTTACCATGACAGCAAAAACAGAACATTGTAACAAGATTTTTGCTAGGGCAATACCACTAAAATTCTCTAACTGGAAAAATAAAGCAATTTCCTATACAATCTTCAACTTAAGTACTAGGGACTGTATTCATTCTCACCTCAATAATAATGATTCTATTTTTGTATGTTTCGTACAAAAGCTGAAAAGAAAATCCCATCAACATTAAAAGACAAATAGAAATAAAAAGTTTACTAATTGCACCATGAAATATTGATACCTTAATTTTGTAAAAATAAATATTACAGGCAATTTTTAGAAAATTAAAAAAAGATTTCCCAGGTAGTATTATATTATACAAAATATTATTAATCATTTATTTTTATTTTCCATCTTGAACATTTCAATATTTCTATATTTTAGTAAAAAAAATAAAATAAATGTTTTTTTAAACTATAAGTATGTATGTTTGAAAATCATTTCACACTAGATTCCTGCTGATTAGGGATTAATAGAAATACAAGTATAGCTAACTTAAAATTTTAACTGCAGTTAGAGTATTATTACACAGTAATTTACCTTTATTTGAAAATAATTATAATATAAATTCTATATAAATAGGATGCGATATGACATTGAATTTTAAGCATGTGCAATATTATTTAAATATAAAAATATATTAATAATATTATTATAGATCCAAGTCAACATTCATGGAACCCAAGACAAGGAGGATTAACAAATGTCAAGAGCTTAGAATATACTATAAGGCAACAAAACAGTTCTGACCCACACTAAGGTTATTTTATAAGATGTCTGCAAATGTTGACAGCACTCTCTTTTGTGAAAATTAGAGTCTGATTACACAAAAGGAAAGCAGTTTTTAAGTAAAGAAAATAATAGAAACTTTTATACACATCTCACAATGCATAGATAACAAACTTGACAGCTGAATACTTGGCTTAAATTGCTTATAGTTGGTACTGCCAAAATGGATGTGTTTTTACCGAAATGAAAGCAAAAAATTGCTACTCTCCCATCTCTGTTTTAAAAAATTTGCCAAAAATCAGAGAATTACTTGATTCAAGCAAAATGTTCAATATTTATCCATTAATGAATGAACTGTATACTGAATAAGTTATTTTATTAGAAAGGTTTGATGAAACATGTAGGGGTGGTATTGACTCATCCACTTTCAATATCCTGTGTATACTTTTCAATTTTTGAGGCAGCACAGTGGAATAATGGATAGTGGCTCAGATTGAGGAATAGGAGAGCTGAGTTCGAATTCCAGTCAAATCAGTTATATTCATTTACGTGCTAATACCCTTGGGAAAGGTATAAATCTTCTTCTTCTTCTTCTTCTCCCCCCAGCTATGGGTAAATAGCAGGACAGACTGAGTTCTATAGCCTTGGGTGGCAACTGGTCTAGAAGGACAACTCTGAATTCAAAACCTAATCCTCCTGGTTGGGGGTTGTGCAGTAGACTAACAACCTACACACTTAAAAAACTGTCTTGTTACAGAAACCGCAACAAAATCTTGCAACTCTATGTTCCTCAAGGAATTTAAAGGCACAATATATACATTTTAATTGCAGCGGGGTGATTCTTTTTAGAGTTTTATAAATAAAAATCCATGCAAGTGGAAAATAATGAGAAGACTTTAGTGAGAAGAAAGGACAATAAAAGAACAGGATTCAGGAAAACAAAAGATGGTGATTTGACTTTACATTTAAATTTTTGAAGATTGGGGGATGGATGTGTGTTGTGATGTAATGGATATCAGCTCAGAATGTGAACCCGGAGAGCCAAGTTCGAATTCCAGTCGAGTTCCTTATATTCACTTACGTAAAAATACCCTTGGGAAAGGTATGAATCCATCTCTTCTCCTCCCAGCCATGGGTTGAATAGTAGAACAGACTGGGTTCTTTAGCCTTGGTTGGCAACTGCAGAAAGAAATGACAACCTACTGTGGGAAAAATTTTCTGCCTCATCAGTCATGTATCTTTTGATACATGATCACCCAAACATGTATCACATGTGGCACTTGGAAGCAAGAAACCAGAAGTATAAGAAAAGAAACTGTTAGAATAGAACAAGGTCTGGTTTAGTGTAAGGAACCCAACTGTATATGTGTGAGCCACGGGTAAAAACTGCCCAGATCCAGCAACTGTCTATGACTATTGATCCTCACCCTCTAGTGTAATAGGAGGGGATACAGCCATGGGCAGCTGTCCCCCAGGACTGGGCATCTCTGTCTGTGTACAGAGAGACAAGTGAGCCGCACTCTGCCCGAAGGCAGAGACACAACTGAGAGATAATAAGCCCTACCCAGCCTGTGCCAGGTAAGTATATCTTGAGATTTATATAGTATAAGCGCCAAATCAGATATGGCAGCAAATATCGAATGTATAGACAAATAGTAGATTTGTATGGCAGCAAATATCGAATGTATAGACAAATAGTAGATTTGTATGGCAGCAAATATCGAATGTATAGACAAATAGTAGATTTGTATGGCAGCAAATATTGAATGTATAAACAAATAGTAGATTTGTATGGCAGCAAATATTGAATGTATAGACAAATAGTAGATTTGTCAATGTACAAGATGGATTCTCTCAAGAAAAACTCTCTGGCATGACACAGTGAACCATTCTTATTAGAAACAATTAGTAAATGCATATAAAAACTTTTGTTTAGATTTTTATTGGAATAAAATTTTTACAGAGCTTATATTACCCTTCAATACATTTAAATGTGTTAAGAGAATCTGTTTGTGTGAATAAAAATTCTAGGTCATTTCATGTGGTCAGATAAACTTACAAGTGGAGGTCTTTCATCCAGGTGTTCGCATTTGTTTGTTGGTGCCAAAATTAAACTAGTCCCTTGGCTAAGTCAGTTGTTGCCAAAACCTGCTTTAGTGCTGCCCGTTTACTACCCTTTACTGACATGACATGTAAACTATACCACAAAACCCAGCAACTCCTGATTGAAATTATTTTGAAGTATTTCTAACTTCTTGCCAGTAAGCCTTTTATGGATTTTTTCCTTTTTAGTCACTGAACAAATCACTAAAATTAAAATAAAACCTTTTTGTTTACTATAACACCTAGTTGGTTTTCCTGTTTAATTTCCTTCCCTTTTTCTTATTTCTTTTGTTGCACACATGACAAAATGGGAATATAGGAGGATGCTGAAAAGTTCTCAGCTCTAGCCACTTTCTAAAAATACATTTTTTTAAAAATTCTTTCAAGGTCAGGGCAAAAATTTTCCAGCACCTTCTCATAATGTTGAGATTAATATCAGGTTTTGTTATTCATGATCATCCATATTTCAACTATCCTAGATGCTCATAAATTTAAGCTTGCTTACATTACATGAGTAAAGAAAAACTAACTTGATACTCATTTGACCTTTGAAGGAAGGAAAGAAAGAAAAAAAGAACAAGGCAAAAGTGACACCTGTTTCAGTTGTAATAGTCACACAAGAATACATTCCTATCAAATAAAAACCTAATGATAAGGTTAGTTATTGAGTTATTCTGGGTTTAATAGTGACAATACAGCCTTGAAACCATACCTGCACATTCAGGCATTGTTAAAAGGGTGACTACAGTATTAAGTGTCATGGAGGATTTATTAGAAGTTTGGAATGCTGAACAATAAGTAAACAAAGTCACTAATCATTTATAAACTCAAAAATCAGGTATTATAAATACTTCTAGAAAGTGACAGATTTTAGATTTTAAATTCCTCAATATTTTTCTCAATAAATAATTTATGAATAACAAAGATGTTTGGATGATATAAGGGTCAGTTAATTAAAGATTATGAAATCACTAAGAAAAGTTCAAATTCCAGCCAATAATATATTCATTTGTACCAATACCAATGGAAAAAGACAAATTTTTCATCCCAACAACTATGGGTAAAATAATAAGGTTGACTGCTATATTTTTAGCTTTTGTGGGGGCAATCATACTAAATTGATTTGTTTTTTTGTTTTTTATGGCTTATCGACCTTTTGCATGTTATTTAAAGCCAGAAAATATTTTTAAGAATATGGAGAGATAATAAAATTTTTTACTGATACGTTATACTAATTAACCCATAGCTGAGGGGAGAAGAGATGGATTCATATCTTCCCTAAAGGGTATTTGCGCATAAGTAAATAATGAACCCAACTGGAATTAGAACTCGGGTCTCCAATTTCTAATCCCGAGCCATTATCCATTTATTACACCACCCCACACATCCAAAGTTCACCGGTAAGCCGTCACCCATCTTAGACTTGACGTTGCTTAACTTCGGTGATGTTTCAAAAGTACTTGTACTTTTTAAATATTAACATTTTTATTCAGCAATTATGTAATATCTATTTTTTATTTCATACTTTCTTAATTAGATAATTGTTTAAAGTTTTTTATTAATTAGATAATTGTTTAAAATATTTTAAGGATTATGTCATGTATACATTTCCATACGTAGAAATTTTGAACGTTTTTTTCAATAAAAATTTTTTTTCAAAATTATTTTAAAAATATTGCTGTACAAACAACTGTTATGTGCTTTTCAAATTTCGATTCGTAAATTTACTTTTTCATTAACGTTATCATTATATTACGTGTTTAAAATCAATAAAGAATTTTAAACGATTTTTGAAGTATTTAAGAAGTTAATGAAAAAAAAATTTAAAAAATGGGAAAAAATTTGCAAAAAATACATTATTCATCGAAAAAATTTTATTTCTTCACAAAATAATGTCCTTAACGTATTTATAAAAACAGGTGAAAGCTTTAATAATGTCATACTTTTTTTTACATTTTTTTATAATTCAGCAGAGCAGATTTTCTATGAAATGAGGAACTGTTTTACAAAAAAAACTGGTGATTTACTTTCTATAAAGAGTCCTGTTAAAATAAATCCCGTGCTTAACGATTTAGTTTCTCGAAATTTCGTGAAAATATGTATGTGGGTGGAAACATGTTAAAAAAAAAATCTCTTTTTAACAAGATTTTCTAAAAAAAAAAAAATTTTTTAAATAATTTCATTCATTTCTGAATAAGTCCTGAAAGTTTCATTAAAATCCGACAATTATTTGATTTTTGCAAGAATTTCCTAAATTAACGTGTGTTTTCCTCGGGAAAAGCGCAAAATAAAACAAACCTTTTTTTTTCTCTTACTGCGCTGTCGTAAAAAATTTCAAAAAATATTTAAAAAATACTTTGGTCTTTCCTCGTCATAACAACATAAACATATTGAGACAAAACTTTGTTTTCGTTGATTTATGGATCTTTTTTCATCGTGATATGCTGCTTTTTTTACGTGACCTAATGGAGGTACCTACAGGATAAGTGAATTGAGAAACAGAGAATTCAATGGAAAACCACCTCCACTATTTATGGCAATTCACACATTTTTAAAAAGGAAGCTGTGGAGAGTCATGAGCGCCTAGGTCCTGCAGGTCGTAATCTGTTCCATTTATATCGGCATTCATTAAGATTTTTCTGACTGAAGTTTGTTTTTATTTTTTAATGTTATCAAAGTTAATTAATTACTAGTTAATAAAAAGTTTTCTTTTTGTGGGGGAGGTGTTTGTTTGCTGATACACAGCACATGTGGCCGCGATTTCATTCAAGCAAAATGCAAAAAAATATACGATTCTTTTTCAAACCTATTTTTCTGCTAAAAAGCAGAGGAAAAACTTCTTAATTCCATATTTATTATCAACACGTTGTGTACAATAATAATACATTCATCAGATAATCCATCCTTGTAAATAATTCGATCTTTTTCATCAAAGCAAGTTTCTTCACCAAAAAACAAATACCTACGGCCAAGAAATCAGTCTACACTGCTTAAAAAATTAAAACAATAAAATAAATAATAATAATAATAAAAAACACACACAGTGCTAATTATTACTTACTTTTTAGTTTCAATCGGTAGCAAAATTACTGTGATGATATTTAAATTTAATTTTAGGCTCACATCACAGGTAAGGCACTTTTTTATTTAATTTCATCAGGGTATTTTTTAAAATGTTAACTAAATTATAGTTAACTGTTAAAGTAAGTTGTTAAATATAACTTGGTCCAGTTCAAAATAAGTTTCTTTTCATTTAGTTTGAAAGAGACTGGATTTTTATTTAATTTGAATATACCATCAAATAAAGCACTTAAAACAAATGACATCAGTCTTTTAAATTATTTTTCATTTATATTTTTTTTCATTATTGGAGATTCCTTCTTACAAGAGAAAAAAATTACAGGAAAAAGAAAAAGTAAAATAAAACAAATAAAAGTGCGAATATTTAACTTGAATAAAAATAATCCTATTCGTCGATTTTTCTAGTTAAGTTAGTTTTAAAATAAATCTTCTCAAATTATGCAATCAATTCGTTGTAAATTGTTCTGTTAAAAAGCTGACATTGAATTCATCGCCGTTTAATGAAATGTTACCAAAAAAAAAAAAAATTGTGTTCTGGGACAGACACCTTTTTTTTACCGTAAAAAAGTTTATTATTCAAAAAACGTTAAAAATACTAATTTTTTAGAGTTTTTAGAAATATAAATATACTGAGTGATTGAATTACTGTTTTTTAAAAAGTAAAAACCTGAATTAAAAATCAGGTATTTGGCAAAGTTTTCACGTTTTTTTTTAATTATTTTTTAACTAAAAAAAGTTAAGTACGATCATTATCCAGAACCTCTCCAGCTGTTAAAAAAACCCCACTTCAGAAGATTGTGACAAAAAAAACTCAAAAAAGTTATATTTTTCAATTTAAAAATGCAAGTGATGACATTTATTTTTTTTTTTATAAATAATTTTAATTTTCAATTCATGTTTTATTGTACAATTTTCTACTTCAACTGTAAAAATAAAAATTTAAAAATACATCATAAAAATAAACATAAAATTAAAAACCATCACCATTCTGATCGGTCACGTTATTTTTTTTTTCTTTTTGATTTAAATTCTAAAAAGGGCACCAGTTTCTATTTCTTTCTTGTTTTCATCACGACATGACTTATGTTGACTTTTTATAAAAAAAATATACAGATTTAAAATAAAAATAATTATCTTTTTTAAGAACCAATAAAATGTCAGATATTTTGATGAGACAAAATAGCATATCAATAATATTGAAACTATTTATTATTTCACAGTTTCAAACAAAACAATTATTAATTGTACAATTTCAATTCGCCAATGAATGATGTTTAAAAAAAAAAAGGAAAGGGAATTTTGTAGAAATAAAATCTACGAAAAAAATAAGTTATCTTTTCTAAAGTAAACATCTCATGAAATACAATGACAGGTTGACCGCCGAGAAGACAAAGAGATAAAAGCTAATGATGCAATTTACCTGAGATTCAGGCGCGTATCTTTGTTGTGTGTGGTCTGTTGTACCAACTAACCAGCCATGATTACGATGACTAAAATAATTCTATCATTGAGTCAAGGAGAATCGCTTTTTTCAAGGGCAGATAACTCGCATCATGTCCTGAAAACATTTTGATTAGTTTTTTATTTATTTTTAATTTTATTTACAATGTTTTTGTTTTATTCGAAAGTTTGGCCTTCAATTTTGGAAGCATTTTTCTCACAACATCAAGGCCGATGCAAGGGTTTTGTGACCCCACCACGCCGAATCTATGATACGCCCCCTCACTAAGTAAAAAAATACAAATTTTATTGGAACCTAATGGATAGATGAACGATTCAACTAGAAAAATTGAAAATACAATACAATGTATCTAAAAATTAGAGACATGTCATAGAGATATTCTTCTTCTTAAATAATGTTTTTACGGAAATTTTTAATCGTCAAATTGTGATTTTTCTTGTTAAAAAGTTTAATAATTCAACTAATTACTAATGCATTCATTCAACACTATCGATTTATTTTTTAAAAAATAGTGAATTTTATTAACTAACTAGTGTTTTTTTGTTGTTTTTTTTTCGAGACTCAAAAACAAAATTTTTCATCCTTTAATAGTTGGTTGGGCTTAGTTTAATTTGTAACGAATGTAGGTAGAAAAAGCAAATATTAAGATAGCGAAGGTCATAAAGCACTGACCGGTGACCCCAATCACACCGCCGATCAGAGGGTTCGGGTGGGAGGGGGGTGTTGTAGTACACGCCGGCCCTGCACTACATAATTCAGAAATCATTTAAAATTAAGCTTACATATGCTTCTGCATATACTAGTGTAGGTGTACTTAATAACTTTTGTGTAAAGTATGAAAAGTTTTAACTCCCCTAATTCGTGTACCAAACACAAAATATGGATTAGAAAGTTGTATAAGGCTCAATCAAGACTCAAACCACTGCGTAAAATTTTGTTATTAAGCGTATGGTGGCGAGAGAAAGGAATAACGAGCATTAGAGTGAAAGAATGTTTATTGTTGGTAGATACAGGAGGAAAATGGTCGGGTGTACGCGTAGTGTCGGGAATTGAACCATTTCGAAGTCGCAGAATACGGTCTGTGCACGTTTGGTTGATAGAGGTCACGGTCGTGAGTCCTCTTGTCGGTTGGTCGACCTGTTGTGTTGAAACAGGGTGACGTAGGATTGGCGTGGTCTTGTCTTGGTAATCCTGTTCTGTGGAACGGAGACCGCTGGTGTCGACTGTGAAGGGAATGCCTTGAAAACGAGTTGAGATAGACCTGTTCTGTGGAGTGGATTTCGGTGGAGTTGACTGCCAACGGAATGCCTTGTAAACGAGTTAAGGTAGGCCGAGGTGACAGCAGGTGATTGGAGTCTAGTTCTATGGAACGGAGTTCGTTGCGTCGACCGTGAAGGGAATGCCTTGTAAACAATTCGAGACGGAGCTGCTCTGTGAAGCGGAGGTCACTGGGGTCGACTGCGAAAGGAATGCCTTTTAAACGAGTCGAGGTAGCCGAGGTGACGGTGGGTGTTGGGCAGCTGAGGTGGTATGTCCAGCCAGGAAGGGGTAACGGTCGTTGAGATGTACGGTCATGTTGAGTGGTGGCGGCGATGGTGGTGGTAGTAGTGCTTTACTTGGTGGCCGGTCCGTAACTCTATTGTCATAGACGAGGTCATGGCGGCTGTAGCAGCAGCAGTGCCCTGTGTGACGGCCGCGACTGTGAAGGTCGTTCTCAGAGCCTGCTTGTAAGCAGGTTTGGTAGTCTCAAGTGGCATCTCTTTTACCGGCGGAAAGTTCCCGATTGGCCACAGCCGGAGTTAACTTTGTAGACTGGACGTGGTGCGTGGAGCCCAATGCGCAGAACACGACTTTTGTTATTTCATCTTTTGGCGATCACATCCGGCCAGCGTGAAGAATGAAATCAGAATGAGATCTAATTACGACGGAGTATAGAAAATTTAAAGGACAAATATTTATTACAGTATACAGAAAAGGGGAAAAGTACAAAAATTTATATATAAGAAGACTCTTTCACAAAAACTTATTTTTGCGCACCTTATAAGTAAATTAAGGCAGGGTAATATTTACAGATATATTGCAAACAAAGGATTACCATCGAAAATGGAAAAAAATTACGATTTCAAAAATGACAAAAAGAGAAAGCAATTCAAGAAGGTAGAAAAAAAGGTGCAACCACATTTTAAAAAATAACGAAAAAAGCTACTTTTACTTTTCCCATGAGCGTCTCTGGGACATAACAATTTTAGAAATGGCCTTCTTCTTCTTCTTCTTCTTCTTCTTCTTCTTCTTTATTTTTTTCACTATTTGTGCTTCACTCAGGCTTTTGGGAAATTTTCTTTGAATTCTTTCATCGTTCTCTCTTATCCAACCGCTGGAGAATTTCCACTTGTGAACTTCAAAATTATTTGGGACTCTCTGTAGCTGTAACTCTGTACTTTCTCGCTTGAATATCTAGATGTTTTCAAATGCTTTTTAGTTCTCTTCTTGATATCAAAAACCTTCAGCCTTTATGTAATGTCTTGAGTTCTAGAGTGTGGGGTGGGTCTTGCAGAAGGCCCCATCCAAGTTTTCACAAGACCTCGAGACCACGTCTCTCATTGGCTAAAATATAAAAAACATAATTCGCCATAAACTTGAAATGGATCCTTAACAATTTTGGCGGGTTTTAACCGCTGAGCCTGAAAGATGTACATGGGTAACAATTTTTTACACAAACTGTCTGGCGACCTTCACTTCTCTCAAACGAACGTGTACAAAAAAACAAAAAACAACTTAGACGATTAAACATTTATTATTACACCAAAGACTAACAGTAATAAAAATAATTTGTTTTTATAAAAGATATTTCCCTTGCACTATAACCAGAGTCGTAATAAGAAGGGGAGTAAAGGGCGCAATTTTGCCGAACTCTGAAAAATAGTAAAAAAAAAAAAAAAAAAAAAAAAAATTGGGAAGAATGGAGACCAAACGACAACAAGGCGCACCGTAAAAAATGACGAGATGCTTAGTGAAATATAAAACGAAAACATTTTTATTGAAATAAAATTGTTATAGACAAGCGTATGGTTGCAAGAAAGAAATACGACAACAGCAGAAATAAATTTACGTGATTTATTTCAATAGGAACGTGTGCTTTTGGGACAGCTACCCTGTGGTATAGTTCATAAGCCGGCTTCCGATCTGGGTTGATCTCTCATAGTAGTTCTCACTGGTTGGCATGGCGCTCCTCCTGCTGACTGCTGCTGTCTGACCGTGACAGGTCTCTTCCCTGGCCTCCTGTTGACTGCTGTTGTACTTCCTCGTGTGACCCCTTTTATGGCGTTTTTTATGGATTAACAGGCTCGAAAAACGACGCGAGTATAAGTAGAAGGGAAGCATTTTTATTGGTCGAAAAATAGAAACACTTTAAAATATTATTTTATTTTTCAACCGGAACTCGTGCGTCGGGCCTATGCGTAAACGACGATAATGGTCATTTTGTGACGGGGCCTTGTCCCGTTCACATCCGACTCTCGCTCTTGAGTATGTTAGTTTATTTGCCTGCAAATCAGCCGAAATATGTCTTATTTTATTTTATAACAAAATGAAAGCAAATTTTACTAAATATTAGGGGTGCACAAATTTAGTGATTTGTGCACAGGAGAAAGGGGGTAATACATTCCTGGACAAGTAATTTATTTTTTCTAAAATAAAGCTCAATGGTAGTTGTGGAAAAAGATCAAGTTTACAATCAAGGTCAATGAAATAACATGAAATAACACAGGAAAAATGTCAGCGTATACAAAACAATGTAAATTATAAGAAGGTAAAGTAAAAAGGTTTCAATAAGTTCGAACCCATTAAAAAAGGGTATAAAATGCGGATGTTCTTAAGACTTCTTCTAATTTCATGTGATTTGTCGAAGTTTGTGACAGAATCCGCTCGTGCCTTCAGAGTTCAGAGTCTTCAACGTAGAGCGTTGTTTTGAGAGGAGTACTTGTTCTATGTCGTGAAAACGACTGTTTTGTTACAATCATCGGAGAGAAAATAATACTTAATTCTGTCAGGAAAACGACAATTTGGTTGTCAAGACTTCATTGAAGAGTGGGTTTTCGCGTCCGCTAGGTCAGGTTTTCAGATCTTTTTAGAAGGCATCGCGTCTCCCACTCATCTGTGCTGTTTCTCCTACCTTCACACGATTGTAGTATTTTATAACCAAAGGTTGGCTCGGATTTACCCGAAAAATTTTGGCGGTCAACACGGGGATGTCAGATTTCAACCAGCTCGAGTAGTTATTGGTTAAAAATGACGTTTATCAGAACAATTTATTGTAGTAGAAAAAAACTTTTCTGTTTTTCTTTCCCTTTACTTTCCTTTCAATCGACCCCCACCATTTCACTACTTGGTCAGGGAGTTTTGCATGCAAGCTGGCAAGGTTCAGGTTTCAGTAAATTATTTTATTACCTTAATCTTTTTCCCCAAACAATGTAGAACCTAAATTTACTCAGAGTGAAAAAATAATTTTTTACAGAACAGAAGCATGATGGGGCGTAAAATTTGCTGCGGGCTATACAATGACCGTTCATTAATAATTACTAGGATGTTTTGAAAGTCCTCGTTTTGATCTACTCCTCCACCCCACCAGGAGAAATATAGACAAACATCAGATATTTCAAAAGGTTTCGTCGTTGAACCGATAACTTTTCAGGAGCTCTTCGTATGCTACCACTAGGATATGGATCAATTGGCCTATGGTATAGAAATACGACACTGTGTTATACTTTCTGTGTCGGTCGGACAAAATTTCAACCGAATTTTTTTAAACAACTCCGTTGAAGTATATGGTGGTTAGGGGGTTAACGGTCATGGTTGAGTTGTTTATTTTATGACAACACCCATTCCAAGCATGTGTCGATGTATTTGGCTTGGGTGTATATTGGGCTTGTGTAATGATTAAAAGAAAACGCACTAAGTGTTGAAAAATAAAACGGCCATCTTGGACCTTCGCGCCCACAAACAAATGGAGTGACAAAATCACGTTTTTTTCCTTGACACCGTTATTATTTTAACTACCTTTTTATTCTTCAGCAATGATTATTGTTTTAAAAAGCAATGATTAAAATTTTAATAAAACCTAAACATATGAAAGTTTTTCTTCGTTTTCTTTGTTCTTGAGAAAACAAAAACTCTATTTGTTTATTAGATTGTTTACTGGAGTTGTTGGTAAAAAACATCGACTAATTACCAATCAATTCGAACTTTATAAAACGATAAATAATAATGATTTCATTATGATTTGTTTTGTTCACATATTTTTATAATTTACTAAATGTTTATAAATTTATGGATAAAAATTGTTTTTATATTTATTTCTTTATAAATTGATAAGTGATAAATATTGCATTGCATTAGTTTTAAATACAATTGTATTAGTTTTTAGAATGTTGTAAATATAAAATTATTCTTGAAAATAGACAGTCTAATAAATAAATAGTGATTAATATTTTTGTTGTAAATTCTCAACAACAACAAAATGTATAAATTCACTTTTATCACATGTTTAGGTTTTATTACAATTTCAATCAATAAATATTGAGGAGGAGGAGTGAAGGTAGTTAAAAATAATAGCGGTGTCAATTGAAAAAGTGTCCTTTTAACACTCCTTTTTTTTTTGTTTTTTGTTTTGTTTTGTTTTTTTTTTGTTTGTTTGTTTTCTTTTTCGGACACAACGATCCAAGTTTGCCAATAAATCTTTATATAACTCAATATAATAATACAGAAGTATAAGCTGAAATTTCAAGAATTCAAATATAAAAGTCCTGACGCATAAGAGAGAAAATGTTCAGGAGGAAGTAATTATATATGTATGTAGTGAACAAAACAAAATCTAGATTTAAAATTCAAATGCTAAGCACCGACTCATTGATTTTGTTAGAAATTAAAAAGAGTCGAATTTACAAACTTTGTTTAACGCACACGCAAAAGCGAATCTAAAACTCGTGAAATTTCACACCTTGATGCGAAATCTTTTTCGGCCAATAGAAAACTAGGAAACATTTAAAAACAAAATTCAAATAATCTTCAATTCTCAGAAACAAATTCTTTTACGGACCTTTTCGCGAGCCGACGCGGTTTCTTCATCATCCAATGGAAAGGCCCGAATCATATCCGGGAGTGAATTCCCAATGACCTTTTCAAGCCCCACAAACAAAATAAAAAATGGGCAAGTTCGCCTGTCACCAGAGAGAAGGAGACGAGCGTATTAACACGTCCCTTGACAAATGTCAAGCGATCGTTATTATTATCTCTACTTTTCTCCCTCACCTCTTTTATACTTGATAAACGAAAGGAACATTTAAGACTGAGCGATTACTTCAAAGACATTCCTACCTTATGATAACGCTCATACATACATACACACATACGTTCATGCCTACGTACATATAAACTTATTCTTGCAAGGACTACTGACGACCTTGTATCAACCAAAATACATTAATTTTATTTGTAGAGACCTTAATTGATTTATATGTTTATAAATTTGTTGTTTCACTTTACAATTTGATTTTCTTGTTTTATACCCCTCTTATGGTAGGCTATCTAACTAACAAGGCCAAATCAAACTAATCTGTTTCAACACTCATACACGTCACTATAACTGATAACCCACTATATGTATATGTACGTATGTATTTGTTTTCTATTGTAGAAGCGGACTGCTTAGAAGGGTGGTGAAATTTAAGAGTATATGTTTTTAAATGTAGCAAAGCTTTTAGACGTCTAAAGTTGCAAGCTGGTTGTGCAAATGTATTTCGTTTCTAGCTATGTTACGATGACAGCATCAGAGAATTGACAAAAATTATTTACCGATTAAATATTTATTTCTTTATAAATTACATAAAATGTGGCACAAGGCCAAAATGGGGAGCGGAGAAAGTTGGTCCTCACTGTTCTTAACTTTAACTTAACTCGTCACATTCATTGATCCAATCCCTTCTTTTAATAAACCTTACTCCATAATAACACATACAAAAACACATACATAACACAATCAGCAAAACAAAGCATTCTTTCCTTTTAATACTAAACCTAATATCCCATATTTAAAACATGTGGAGAGGGAGATAAAAGATATACATTTTTTTTTATTTGGATAATAATAAAAATAGAACCCATGATAAGAATGAAAAATATAGAAGAAGAAAAATGTGTTAGTATGGGACCCTACCCACGGCTAACGGATGGCAGAAAGCAAGTTAACTGGACGAAAAATACGGTGAGAAAGTGTAGAAAAAAATAGGAAATAAAATAAAATTAAAAAATAGAATAAGAAATAAAATTAAAATAAAATAAAATTAAAATAAAAACAAAATAAGAAAAACAAAATGAAATTTTCCCACTGCTCCCGAGAACTATGCCTTCTGTCACCTAAAAACACCAAATGTGGGGGACTAAAAAACTAAAAGGGGATAATGACTATTTACACCCTAGAAAAGTTAATGAATTTTCAGGGGAAAACATAAGAAAAACATAAAAGTAGGTTGGATCGGCATGTTTTTCCCGAAAGCACAAGTCCTTCAACCAATAGATTTGTGATGTCACACGAAGTTAGCACCATTCTTTCGCACCAATCGTGCAACAGTCATCCACCTTTCAGCAAAGTACGTGGAAATAAAGTATATCCCTCTCTAACCTGATCTTGACCTTCAGCTGGTGCTGAAAGAACGCAACTAGGTGATAGAAAGAGAGGCAATGCCCGTGAATTTCATTTGTCCTCATAGCCTATA
Source organism: Acanthosepion pharaonis (assembly GCA_903632075.3). Lineage (NCBI taxonomy): Eukaryota > Metazoa > Mollusca > Cephalopoda > Sepiida > Sepiidae > Acanthosepion > Acanthosepion pharaonis. Next base: position 729,076 of record CAHIKZ030000526.1, on the reverse strand, counting down.
TCACCATTCGCATCAAGGCTGACAAGCACATAGTGCTCCCTCCTGTCCGACAACGACTCATATTACTACAAACTGAACTGGCATTCAGGACAAAAAATGCCCGTGCAGCATGCTGCCTTCATTAAGGCAGTGAAAGAAGTGCTCAGTATATATCTCCATTCCATTACACTGCAATGGATACATTCTGGTGAAACGATCAGTCCTGCTTCGAAAGACATTTTGTTGACCCAGGCGCGTTCCGAATCATTAGTCAGGTGTGTGATGCCTCATTATTAGTGAGTCATTTCAACCTAGGAATCCAATGTCATATGGAGCACTTCGATCAGCTAGTCGTGAAGGGCCTCCAATCTAACATCAGATATAATGCCTCTCTCGACAACGGCCGGATCTCAGAGAGACCTGCCTGTATCTTTCCTTCGTGCCGTATCCTTTCAAGACGTAGGCAATCATGGCTCTGTTGCGGAAAATTATTTTTGCTAAATAAATGTATAATTTATTTCCATATATACAAAGCCCTCATATTACTACCCGTTGCTGTTGTGAAGGCAACGGTGTGGGAGAGGAAGAAAGAAAGAGAAGGAGAAAAATGTTATTGGCTGTCGACTGATGTTTTGTGAAGACGGCGGTGTCGGCGTTGAAAGTTTAAAGTTTAAATTGATAGCATTGCGTTCAGTCTGTCTGCTGCGTTCTCGGCCAACCTCTGCGTGTCGACATCTCAACCGGGTCTCTCTCTCTCTCTCTCTCTCTCTCTCTATCTATCTATCTATCTATCTATCTATCTATCTCTTTTCGGCATTGAATCGGGGAATTTATATTAGTCGTATCGGCTCCAAATCACAGTTTGGATCTTTTAGCGGGAGTCATTTTTACTGGCCAATATATAGTTCATTTTATTTCGTTTAATACCGAAAACATGCGTCGTGCCATGGTGCGCAGAGACGTATTTTCGCATTCTGCTTTGGCTCGCCAAACAGTCAACATCCGGTTTATATAAAAGAGACACAACAACTCCTAAAAATTTCCTGTCCTTTGTAGTCCTTAATAAATTTTGTCTTTTTGTTAATTCTAAACTTTTTCCGCCATCCATATACTCAAGCTCACTAAGTATCTTATACGTTGTTTTATTCTGCTCCTTTGTCTTCTATCTACCCTGTAAGTATTAGATTTTCCAAGCCTTTTTTCCTCATTATGTGCCCTGGAAATTTCAACTGTCTCTTCTTGATGTTAAGTATAAGTTGCCTATATAATTGACCACTTCAAAAACAGCCAATTTGGTTCTATGTTAACCCTGGTACTTCACTCTGATTATGCTCTCTTTATTATGCAGATACTTTATTGTCCGCGCTACACAGTCTTCCGGGGTTGATAACAAAATATCCCACATAGGGAGATCTTTTCTTTTACAATTTGGTGTATATTAACACCCATGCTTGCTATAAGAAATTTAAGCTGCTTGAGCATGTATCGTCTGCTTTTCTGAGAGAAAACGGACACTGCGTTAGGCTCTTGCTTAAACTTTTGAATTTAAAAAAAATGGGCTATTTCGATTTGTGGAAAAATATCAGCGTTTGGTTTTCACTCGGAACCAATCAAAAGGCTTCCCGCCAAATTCCAGGAAGTAAATCTGGAGCCTATCTTGGTGAATAAAATCAGAAGCAGAATTGAATTCGAGGACCGCTGCACGAATCTGTCAGAGTTATCTCCTCCTTAATTTCCTAATTGTCACTAGGGCACGCTCTCCCTACACTATAAGTACTGGGCGACTTCTTCCCTCGTTCTCTTTTTCACTTTGCATTTCAGCGGACACATTTAAAGGATGTGATCTCTCGCAGAGATCTGCGTTTTGCCCACTTGTGATAAAACGCCATGAAACACACATACACGTACGTACGAACATTCACGAAAATACAAAGTCTTTACGTTCACACACAAACACAAATGTTGTTGTCTTTGTCTCTTGTAAATTTGATGTTTAATACATATATTTGTTGACATATATATATATGGGTCTTGTTTGTTTTCATTACATCTTCGGTTGGATTCAACTTGAGTCCGCCATGTTCTCGTAGTTGGACCTTCTTCTAGCAGGAAATACACGCACGTGTTCCTAATTTAACAACACTTAAACCCACGGTCCTCTACAAATCCACGTCGGCCCGGTCAAGGAACAAACAACATAGAAGAAATTTGACAACCACCAGACAAGAATTGAAAGGAACATCAAAGTCGCTTCCGCATCAAGGAAAATTCTTCGGCTGGTATGATTGTTTTGTTCTTCGCTGCTACCACGAATTTTGCTTTGAACATTGTACCTATTCTTTGAAAATTATTCAGAGAAGTATTTTTTTTCCCTTTTCATCATTTATTTTTATGTTGTTTACCTTTTCTGAGGACCTTATGCAGCATTGTAATTTTATTGTAAAAGTGGCATATTTTATATGCATTGATTAGTTCTACATACATGTTATTGGCCATAATTTAGTACATAAAGCACTTAACTTGTGCAATTCTTTCATTTTATCTGTATTAATAAATTATCGTCTGCCTTTTTAAACTCGGCTCGTGTCGTGATGTATTTGTTGTGTGCCTGAAGTATTGTAGGAAAATGACGAGGAAACACACGTTTTATATTTAACGAAACACGATAAGGAATTTATTTACAAATTTGAAATTTACACATTTGAAATTGTCAGTAGCTTATCTATATTTCTGAGATGAGGTATTATGTACACTATTTACATTATTCGGACTATTGTCCTCATCTTCGTCGCCATATTTATTACAACGTTTCGGCCTTTCAGTATCTGTCTATATTTCTGAGATGAGGTATTATGTACACTATTTACATTATTCGGACTATTGTCCTCATCTTCGTCGCCATGTTTATCACAACGTTTCGCTCACTGGGGTAGTTCTAGTTCCACATGCCATGTCTAACAGGAGATAACTGACACCCATTAAATATGAGACGTGGAACTAGAACTGTCTACCCCAGCGAGCGAAATAAAGGGTTCAATTCAACATTCCAACCACCTGAAGAAGACCGGAGCGTACAACGGCCGAAACGTTGTGATAAACATGGCGACAAAGATGAGGACAATAGTCCGAATAATGTAAATAGTGTCAGTAGCCTGTTTCAGGAAAAGGAATCAAATATTTAAAGTTCGTAGTTTCGATGAATTGTCAAGAAGAGAAAATGTTCATATTAAATCATTTGACATAAGGTAATATTCCAAAATGTTTAAAACAAATTGAGAAAGTTCGTTTTTTACGTAAACGTTATACGGTTGTATTTAGCATGCATAAAAAGATATATTTTAAGGTAGATGTGTCAAACTGGTGGCCCTTTACATGCATCTTGGTGGTCCCCACAAACCTTTCTATAGCCGTGATATATCGAGAATTTTGTCTATGTTGCTAATGCAAATTATTAAAAACAGTGAGATTTTTTTTCAGTTGGTATGATTAGATTGTTTATTCTATCTCAATGTTTGTTGTTTTTTTTTTGTTTTTTTTCGAATGTCAGCGAATATTTTTAACTTCCGGTTAATCATGTGATTATCCTTGACAACTAATTAAGAACAAATGTAAAGTGAAAACGTTCATAATTTTGTAATATTTTGCCTTTAAAATGTCGAGTTCTACTCCATCTTGTAAAAAGAGAAAATTATCTGAAGAAGGATATGTGTTTCAAGAAAAGTGGGAATTACAGTAGTTTTGTATCATTGTTAATGGAAAGATAAACTGTTTGATTTGCGACCACTGCATTGCGACGCCAAAAGAATATAATATGAAAAGACATGAAACAAACCATCGATTTTATGATAAATATGGAGATATGCGTGTTTCAAAAGTGAAGGAATTCAAGGTTATGTTAACACAGCAACAGAGTTGCTTTACAAAAATTCAGAAAGGCAACGTTAGTTCTGTTACTGCAAGATTTGAACTGCAAAATGATCTCCATCAGTGGAAAATCTTACAGTGAAGGAGATTTCATAAAGCAAAGTCTTGTAAAAACAGCTGAATTTGTATGTCCAGAGAAGTCACACTTATTTCAAGACATTTCATTAAGCAAGAACACTGATTGATGAAATAACAGGTGATTTGAATCGATAGTTGAAGACTTTACCATCAAGCTTTGAACATTTTTTCTATTGCTCTGGATGAGACTGTTGACATAGCTGGAATAGCACACATCACCGTTTTCATCAGGGCTTGTGACAATTAATTTCAAATTTATGAAAAACAAATTGAACTGGTCCCAACGCATGATACTACAACAAGCCAGGACATTTTTGAGAAAGTGGAACAGCTTCTCCATGAGTATGGCCTTGATTTGAGTAAATTTATGTGGTTATCTACTGATGATGCTGTCATTATGGTTGGGAGATATAACGGTGTTGCTGCCAAGTTAGGTATAAAAATAGAAAACATATTTATTCAAGCATTTTTACTGTATAATTCATCAACAGAACTTATGTTCTAAGATTTTAAAATTAGATCATGTGTCGAGTTTTGTCATAAAAACAGTGAACTATATCAGAGGTCTTGCTCTGCAACACCATCAGTTTAGCCAGTTATTGGATGATGTGAATAATTGTCATATTCTATTCTATTGTAATGGACTCTCCCACAGATCTATTGTTATGGACTCTCCCACAGACAATAAGTAGTAGTAGCAGTCGCCAGTTCGGCTCAGTGGTGTTGAGAGAGTCAGACGATATCGGACATTGAAGTACCAACCATCACAACAAGATTGCTGCGTCATTAACTCTTATTTTCAAGTTCCTAACGTTTTGTACGTCGAGCCTAATTTAGGACGACTTATTGAAATACAAGCCTCCACTGTAAAAACTACTCTACAACAATAATCAAGTTCACAAATGTCCTATTCTACACAGAAGTTCGGTGACTTTCATGTCACAAGGTACTGAAAAGATTTTTTTTATTGCGACACGAAATTGTTGTTTTTGGAGATGAAGGGTCAAAGTACAGATGAATTGAAAGATTAAAGGGCTCCATGATCTAGCTTTTTCAATTAATATTACTAGCCAATTAAATGACCTTAATTTGAAATTACAAGGTAAAAATAAGCTCATCATTCAGTTATATGATGATATCAAGTGTTTCATTGCAAAATTAGCTTTATTGAAGTCCCAGTTGTCACATAAAAACTTGATTCATTTTCCTGTGTGCAAGGAGTTGAAAAAAATTGCCAATACTGAGTCTGTATTTATCTTTGCTAAGTACAACAATAACCTGGAATTGCTGTCAATGGAATTTCAGTGAAGATTTTGTGATTTTTCGTCTTGTGAAGATCAGTTTGCATTATTCTTAGCACCATTCAATTATGATGTTGCTCAGGCAGAGGAAAGTCTACAGATGGAACTACTAGAAATGCAGACTGACTCAACACTTAAAAGAAAGTACCCAGAAGTAGGGTTACCCGGATTTTTTCATACCTTTCTCGAACATTTAAGAACTTCAGAAAGTTTGTCACAAAGATGATGGCTATGTTTGGTTCCACATATGTCTATGAGGCAACAAAAACGTCTCACAGAACCAGATTAACTGATGAATATTTGTCATCTTTGATCAAAGTGGGATCCACACAGACATTCCAACCTGATATATTGAGAATAGCTTGCCTAAAGCGATGTCAATCATCAGGACAACATAAAAATGATTAAATTGTACTATCTTGTATTGTAAGTATTTTGTATTTAAAGTTTAGTTACCACTAACTGTGATTAATGTAAGACTGTAAGCAAGTGCGACCCTCGAAGCTGCAGTTATGGCCGATGCGGTCCTCTATATGCCCTGAGTTTGACATGCTTGTTTTAAGGTACTTAGCTTTGGAGTTGAATAGTGTTCATTGCCCTGCTCTCATTAGAGGCCGATAATGTATCAACGTGTAATTTGACACCGGCGTTATTCAGACTCTGACTCCTGCTTCTTTCTGCTCTCTCTCTCTCTCTCTCTTTCTCTTGATTCAACTTTCTCTGCCTATTTACATCAAAAAGCGATTTCACATCGGCTCGTTACTCTTTTTTTTTCTCAGTTTGTAAGCCGCTCCCTTTTCTATTGGTCAAAATAAATTTCCGCATATGCTCACAGATTTGAAAACAGTGGAAAAGAGAGAGTTATTTTTATTTTGTATTCAGCACGTACCCTTGGCCTTGTAAATTAAATGTTACCTCAAACATTTGTTTGAACTATAATTTTTTACGTAGTTTTTTTTTTTTTTACCAAATAAAAAATCCTTTATTGCCAACGTTTTTATGATGTAGTCGTTTGATGTTTTAACTTTTTATTTAATCTTTTGTCGACTACAAGAACAGACACGATTCTGTCGTGTAATTAAGTGCATCGGCCTGTTGGCTTTATGTCCATATCTCCACACAAGATATAATGCTTGCGCCTTCAATGTTGTAATTTTTTTCAATATCTATGAATCTGTTCCATGTGAACGTAGTAGAAAAAAACATACCACGTGACAACGAGGCAGAATAATAAACCAATCAGAGCGATCCATTTTAGTTTTCAATAGTCTTAGAGTGTCTGCAAAATAAGTAAAAGTGAACTAGGCAACTCAAAAATCAGTAGATGCACTCGCGTCAGAAGGATCCACTTACTACCAGTGACGTCAAAGGAACAGTTACCAATCACTTACAATCGTGTTTTACCGACACCAAGGACTTCAATTAAAGGTTTAAAACTGATCATTTTCTCTCTATGTAGGTAAACCAGCTCTTTTATTTACGCATAGACATACAGAAATTTTACTTGATTTCCAACACTTCAAAAGAGCATTTATTTCATTCAAAACTATTCTTATTTTAACAAACTTTAAATTACACAAACTCAACTTGCCGGTTTTGTATTTTAGTTGCTCGTTTAAAAATATATAAAATTATCGTTATTATATACAGTTAATCAATTTCTGTGTTGAATTCATCATTTTTTATATTGTTATATGTTAAAATTTTGCACTGAATTCTGTTATGGGATTGACGGTTTATCTAAGCAGGTCACCGCATATGCTTGGACCACCTACGAGCCCCATAAATTGAATCAGATTTGCACGCAATTGAAACAGAATTATGTTTTATAAGATCTGCTGCTAATTTAAATTTAAAAGTTATGTTTCTTTATAACATAATTGTTATGGTCCGGTTCCTTGTACCACGGTGATAGTCCATGGTAGAACCAATAAAGAATTACTCGAATACGGATATGGAATAACACAGATATATTACAAACAGGAATATATACAGAGAAGTAGAAAGTGTTAGTGCGAACAATCAGGTTTAGTAGTAATTGTCTGAACGCGACCCTATTTCGGACTGCCTCTGACTCGACTGACTGACTCGCTCGCTCTGACTGACTGACAGACTTCTAACGGACTTCACTCCAGACTTCAGGCTGAACCCTAGACTTCAGACGGAACTCCCTGCTTCCTCTTCAGGCGCACTATTTTTTACGTATGGAATAGTCCATTATGTTATTATGGGTAAGGTCCCATAACACCCCTCTTCCGAAAATTTTGCGTAGCAGGGGTTTTTTAATATCTGTTTTTCTTTGGATCTATTTCCAAAGGTTCAGTAAATTTTCTTTTTCTAGACGATTTTCTTGGTTCTGGCATTGTTTGCGGTCTTTTTATATCGAATGTGTCGAAAATCGTGTCCAATACCTCTTCTTGAGGTGGACCGTTAGCATCCTGTAACGGTCTCTTCTTATTTGGTTTACGTGTCTTCTGTGTGAGAATTCTTTTCCTTGAACTATGTACATCATATTGTTAATTCTTTTCTCAATTATCCCTTGTTCCCAGCAAGACGTATTATTTTTGTATGCCTTAAAAAAAACTTTTTCCCCTGGGAGGAATTTTCTTTTTCGTGTGTAGGATTGTGTTACTTGTTTTGTTTTACTTGGTAGTAATTTATCGAACGCTGATTTAATTTTCCTAGCAAACATGATATCTGCTGGTGATAATGTTGATGGTGTCGCATTATTTGGCGTTATTCTATATACCTGTAGGAATTGCTGTAATGCTTTCTCCGTAGGCACATCGTACGCTTTTCGTAATTCTCTTTTGAGAGTATCCACGAATCTCTCCGCTTGTCCATTTGATCTTGGATGGTAAGGCGGGGATTTTATATGTTTTACTTGATAGATTTCGCAAAACTCTTGGAAATCTGCTGACGTGAATTGCGTTCCGTTATCTGTTACTAAACAGTCCACTACGCCAAACCGAGCGAATAGCTCGTGGAGGAAATTTATGGTCGTTTCTGTAGTAGGATTTTTGCACCAAAACACCTCCGGCCATTTACTGTAGCTATCAACTATGATTAAATAGTAGAACCCGTCAATTGGTCCTGCATAATCTGCGTGTATTCTTAACCATGGGCGATCAGTTTCAGGCCAAGGCTTATGTATGATTGGCGGTGCTTTATCTGCTAAATTACAACCCTTGCACATTTCCACCATTTGAGAAATATCCTGGTCCATATTCTTTCAATATACATAGCTTCGCATTAGCGACTTCATTCTATTTTTACCCGAGTGTCCTCTGTGGAAATCCTTTAGTATCCGTTTTTGTAAAGTTTTGGGGATTACAACCCTTTCGTTGTAAAGTAGCACATTATCACATAGAGAAAAACTGTCCGAAATTTTCTCATTTTTTTCTGCTATATTTGCTTTTATTTCATTAATAAATTCGTCATTTTTGGCTTCCTTTTTTATGTCTTGCAATGTGACTGGGAGGTTTCTGACTGTACAACATAGTACTGTTCTTATGTCGTCTTCATTTCTAAGGGCTGCGATTACCGTATCTTCCAATGGCTCTGTCTTTGTTGGGATAAGTCTCGACAGACCATCCGCGTGCCCGATTCTTTTCGTTGGTAAATATTCCAATCTGAAATTATAGTTCAGAAGAATCGTTCCCCATCTAAGTAGTCTATTTGCCGTGTACACCGGTAGACCTTTTTTTGAACCAAAAATTGTTATTAACGGTTTGTGATTCGTCTGCAGAGTAAAGTGTCTACCATAGACGTATGTATGGAATCTTGTTACTGCGAAGATAATTGCTAGAGCTTCCTTCTCAATTTGTAAATAGTTTTTCTCCGCTGGTAGTAGGGTTCGAGAAGCATGTGCGATAGGTTTTATTGTCCCATCTGGCATTTTATGTAATATACACGCTCCGACACAATAGGCGCTCGCATCACTTGCTACAATAATCTCTAGTTTAGGATCATAGTGTGCCAAAAATAAATCCGATGTTAATGTCTTGATTATTTTTTCGAATGTTTCCTGGCATTGATCTGTCCACTGCCAAATTTTTTCTTTCTTTAGCAGTTCGTTCAATGGTGCGCGAAGTTTATGCATTTGAGGTATGAATTCCTGGTAGTAATTCACTAATCAAAGAAAACTTTGTAGTTCTGTTATGTTCTTAGGAACTGACATCTTTTTTATTGCTGTAGACCTTTCAGGATCTGGACGTCTACCTTCTTGGTCTATTATATGGCCAAGATATTTAATTTCCTTCATGAAAAAATCACACTTATTTTCTTTCACTTTGAATCAGTAGCTTTGAATTCTCTTAAACACTTCTTGTACATGTTGCCAGTGTTGTTCAACGCTTTCGCTATTAATCAATATGTCATCTAGATAAGCTATTGTGTTTTCTAGTCCTGCCAGCATCGTATCCATTGTCTGCTGGAAAATAGCCGGCGCTACTTTAATTCCAAATGGTAGTCTTTGGTATTTGTTCAATCCCTTGTGTGTGTTTATGCATAGTAGTTTTGAACTTTCTTCATCGACTGGAATTTGCAGGTAGGTCTCACTTAGATCAATTTTTGAAAAATATTTTCCACCATTTAATTTAGTGAATACTTCTTCAGGACTAGGTAGCGGATAGTGGTAGTCCTTTATTGCTGCGTTCAAACCTGTAGAAAAATCAGCACAAAATCGAATTTCTCCTGGTTTCTTTTTAACGTAGACCGTCGGTGCGGCCCATTTGCTGTACTCTACTTTTTTCAATATGCCCGTATTTTCGAGTCTAGATAATTCTTGGTCAATCTTTTCTATTGACGCAAACGGTACACTCCTTTTTTTTCTTATAAATAGGTTGAACGTTATCCTTTATTTTGATATTAGCTGCCATTTTCTTGCATCTTCCGAGGCCTGCCGAAAATACTTCGGGAAAACTCGTTTTTAGTTTTCCTTTTAATTTTGTCTGCCTCGGTTGATAAGCTTTTTACATTCTGTCAGTAGGTTCTAATAGGTAGATCCCACAATTCGAATTTTTTGCATCCAGTCTGTCCCGAATAGGTTTTCGGTATTTCTTAAGCCGTACATTTTTAGTTTTTTCGTCATTCCGTTAAATGTTACGTTTGTGATTATTTCATCCTCGAATTTTATCTTTTTCCCCGTAACTGATCTTGCAATTTTATCCGTTTTTAACATGACAGGTTTGTTCAGTTTTCTCCATGTTTGTAGATTTATGATATTTAAGCGTGAGCCAGAATCCAGCTGTAACCTAACTTTTCTGTTTTGCATTTCAACTTGTACATATTTTCTTATATTAGTCTCATCTGTTTGGTCGGTCCTCGTAATTCTTATTCTGCTTTCTTTTCTATACCAACAGTGAGAACTTTTGTGACCAATTTTTTTACATGATAGACAAGTTTTAGCACGATGTGTACAGTCTTTAACCCAATGCTAAGACCCACAACGATAGCATGGACTTGGTGGTAGTTTCTTTTTATGTTGATTATAATTAGAAAATTTTGTTTTACCTGTTCTTGAGGCGGGAAAATCAGTTCGGTTTGTTTGTGAGGAGGGAAAATTTGTTTGTCTTCGTACTTTGCGTATGTATATTATGCCAACTTTTTCTATGTCTTTAGAGTCTTTTTTTTACGCTGACGCATCTCTCGCGGTCTTCGGTTAGTTTTTGAAGTGTCATATCTTGTTCATTTTCCAATTTAGTAAGTATTCTACGTCTCATTTCTGCGTCTTTGGTTGAAACCAGACCTTGGACGTAAATTAAGCATTTGAAGTTGTCAGCGCTGAGTTCCGATAATTTGAAGTCGTCACACTATTTATTAACAATGGATGCGAAAGTTACGTAATCTTCGCTATCCTTTTTTTGTAAGGTTCATGCATTTCCATCTTTTATGAAATAGTGAAGTATTATGGCCGAAAAGTTCCGTTAGCAATTTTATAGATTCTTTGAACGTTAACTCGTTTGTTTTTCTGGGAAGGATATAATCAACGAATTTGGTATATACGCCTGTGCCTAATTTTCTTAATAAAAGGCGTACTTTACGTGCGTCTGACCAATCTTTGCAGTCAAAATCATATAGATCTTTATACCTTCGGAAGTAATTTGCAAAAGTTTTATCTTCGTCGGGTGCGTACTTGAAATCTTCGATATTACTTCAAATAGTGTCTTGAGAGAGAACTGATTCGTTCTCGGGTTTTGCTCCTTATTTGCCATTGCACGTATCAATAATTCTTGCAATTCCAAATGTTTTTGTTCGTACCTTTGTTGTTGTTCAAACTGGATTTTGATAAGTTCCATCATGGTTGACTTAAAATCTTCCATGTTAACGTATTTTTTTGTGTAACCTGATATTCTGTAGCCTGTGGTCGCAAAAAAAACTTTCCTTTGTTGTCAGTGAAATTTGATATCAAGAAAAGAAAATTTTTCTGTTTTTCTTTTTTTAAGGATTTAATCGTCGTCCACTGTGACGTACAACGGATAGCAAAAAAAATGTCCTCCAAGTAGGGAGTTTATTTTTCTTTAAGGGTTTTCCAGATCGCTACTTATTATGTGTGATGTATAGCAAAAAAAATAAGTCCTCCGTGTATAGAGTTCGTATTTCCTCTTTAGGGGTTTCTTCGTCGTCATTGTTATGTTGACAAGAGATGATTTTGTTGTTTGTTCTTCACGTAAGCTGGAATTCGCGCCAAAAACTTAAGACACGTGACAGTCAGAGATTCACTTGAGAATCAGTTGCTATCTTGACTTTGAAGAGGCAAAACCTGAAGCCGAAGCGCTGATAGTTTATGAACGGAAAGATAAGACGCATTTGATAGTGATGGAACTTATCCAGTTCAACCCAGGCAACCCCGGACAAGAAATATGACAAGAAGTATTCCTGTTCGAGAACCCCAAATTGAAGACGCAGAGAAATTTATATGCTGAGGATTCAGCCTGCGTTTAAAGAAAAAGGAAAACCAGAGAAGAAAGTGTATACCTCTGTTATAAGCTGAATTGTGTAAAGAAGAAGAAGGAGGAAAGAAAGAAGAAAACCAAAGAAAGGAAGAAAGTGTATATCCCTGTTGCAGTGAGTCGGGTTTAGAAACCGAACTGTCTGCAGAAGAAAAAGGAAGGAAAGAAAAAGGCGAAACAAAGAGAGGAAGAAAGTGTATACCTCTGTTACAGTTGGACAGTGTGTGAAATTGTGTTTGTGTCGAGAAAAGAAAAGAAAGGACATTGATATAAGAAAGAGAACTGAATATAAAAGATAAGTAATCATATTTTGAACCCGTAGTAGAAAGATATACATACATACTTGAATATTATGTTATTGCAAACACCTTTACACATGTCAAAACAATAATTGTAACTCCTATCCCACCTCTTTTGTGTATGTGTTGGCTTCTGCATTCCATTCATAGTAATTTATACTTATATTTTTGTATGTTCGGGTTCAGTTGAATCCATTTGGTGTTAGGCGAATTTTGGTATCCCAACGTAAGTTTTGAGATCTGGTCTTCGGATGTTTTAACTCATACTTATCTGTTCTTTTATTTTGATATTTGTATATTTGTACATATTAAAATTCTTGTATCAAAGATCGCTAAGCCTTATAGTTCGTCCTTGTATTGTGGATCAGTATTCGTGTTGAAAACGAAGCGGACCTGGGAAAGATTACTGTTCGATTATCCCAATCGAACAATGGTCTTAAAAAATATTTTTGTTTACCAATTGTCCATTGTCACGATCTGAGAGAGATAGCTTGTATCTCTCCACAGGTGTGAGAATGTATATATGTATATATATAGTCGGCGTATGATCACCTTATAAACCCATTCGTTTACTGGGGGATATGCCACCATCTAAGCCCGGTATTTCTTTTTTTTTTTTATTAAGGTTAATATTATTAACTCCAAAACCTCGTAAAATATCACACAAATAACAATTACGAATTATGAAAACAAATAACTTTTTTTTTTAAAAAATATGCACAAATGCAATAATAAATCATTTATTGGCATTAACTGTGTGACAAATCCCAAAATAAATAAATTATTTCATGAGCAGAGATGCCAAAAGTGTCATTGACCCAAGTGACACTTTGAAATGTTTTGAACAATTAAAAAAAAAAAAAAAAAAACGAAATTCACAAATGATATAATTCAACTTCTGTTTCTCCTTTGTGTCCGTTCAGAACGTAAGCTGTTATTGCAGGTTACTAGTAACTTGTTTGGGTAAAAATAAGTCACCATTATGTTGCAGGCATCACTTCTTTGGTTGTGATGTGTATAGACATTTTATATTAAATATTAATGGACTCCTGGAACATTTATCCCGCAAACAATATTGGTGAACTCAATGTGAGTCCGGATAAAAAGAAGAGCAAAAACAATGAATATAAAACAAACGACAATGCATTTTTTAAGCGTTTCACCCCAAGCAAGGCGGGAAGCCACTAGCACGCAAAGGGTCACAGAGAGTTGGAGCGAGAGCAAAGAGGAGTGATAAAGGAAAGGATGAAGAGAAGGATAGGGGATAGATCAATTTATCTGGAGACGTCAATTGACATTACATTTAAATAGCTGGAGATTATAGCTATCAGGGAAACAGGAAAACGGGAAGAAGTTCCACAGGCGAGAAGTGCGAGACATGAAGCTATTGGAGTAGAAGAAACGGCTACATTTAATAGTTTCGACAGTGAAAGGGTGTGAGCGAGATGCCAGATGTTATTAACAAAAGGAAATACATGTGTACACAATTGTAATGAAAGGGAAAAGAAATGATAAAACTAGCTATAAGAAGAATGTGCCTGTTTGTATGTATGTATGTGTGAAACAAGCGTGTGTGAAAGACACATGCGTGTATGTGCGTGCGTGAGAAAGTTCAAAATCAACAGAGGACCAAGGAAGAGAACGCGCCCCGTTGGCAGCGTTTTTATCAATGTCGACTACATCTGAAAGCAAGAGGTAAAAAGAGCTAAAAAGAGGAAGAGAGAGAATATCATAGCCTTTTTATAGACTTAAAAAGCGCCCTCAACATGGGTTTTGGTAAAGCTAAGTGGATTAACATACACCGTTATGGCTCTCCACAACATCCAGTGCGTTTGTTATCCTATCCGTCGACCCATCCCTTATTGTCCTCCTATTCACACAAACTGTCTAAATTTCTACGATGAAGTGTTACCTTTATTTACGCAATTTACATTCGGACTATTGTCCTCATCTTTGTTGCCGTTATCACAACGTTTCAGCTGTTGTGCCCTTCGACCTTCATCAGATGTATAACGATCCAAGCAACTTACAGGGAATTCCGAACTGAACCCTTTATTTAATCTAGGGGGAAGTAGGCTGTTCTCGTTCCACTGCCCATGTATATAGTTCTTATTTTTAGTACAGTTAATTCTCGCCCTGTTTCCACTGAGTCTAAATAGAGACCGCCCGACCCAAGGATTGAACTCACAATTACTATGTCACTAAATTGAAAAACTAACGCTTAGGCTTCATTATGTTAATCGCTGTTTCTTCTAACTTCTTGCCTGTAATATGCCCTGTGAGTGTGAAATTCTCTAGACTCTCTTTCCTCATAATACTCCTCCTCCTTCGCTCCCTTCTTCTTCTTCTTCTTCTTCTTCTTCTTCTTCCACACATCTTATTATTATTATTCTTCACCTTCATCTTCTTACCTTTCTTCTTGTTCGTTTTCTTTTCTTTTGCATCATCATCTTACTATTCTTATTCTTATAATTCATCATTTTATTCCTCCCCTTTTTTCTTCTTCTTCATCATCGTCAACTTCTTCTTCTTCACCTTCCTCTTCTTCTGCAATTTCATCATCATCTTCTTCTTGTTCTTCTTCTTTCTTTTCTATTCTTTTGCATCATCATCTTACTATTTTTATTCTTATTATTCATCATTTTATTCCTCCCCTTTCTTCTTCTTCTTCATCATCATCAACTTCTTCTTCTTCTTCTTCTTCTTCTTCGTGCCATGTCTTTTCAGGATTTGGATGATCATGGTTCACCACAACTTTCTGTCTTTTTTTTTCTCTAAGTAACTTCTGTTAGTTTACCAGTCCTCTTTGTCACTAAACAGAAATTCAATCAACAAATTCATTAATTAGGTTACTGGCCGTTCTCCCCTGTTTTTCTTGTCTTCTGTATGTCCTATGACAGTGGTGGGCAAACTTTTCAGAGCTAGGGCCTCATCTGTGAGCCATGAAAATTCAAAGGGTCACACCTTTTTTAAATCGGGCGGTGCGCTCTAAGATAATATAACATATAGACAGCATGGTTAATAAAAAAACAAATTCATAAACCAGCAGAAGCAATTTAATGGGGAAAATGTTTCTGGTCACAATTCTGCTTTATAATTCTTTTAAAGTCTAGCAAAAGGTTGGTGGTAGAAACTCTCATCATTGCATTTAAATTTGTTTCTGACAACATGGAGTTGTTCTTGGACTTTCATGCAAGAAAAACTCTGCTCACAGGTGTAAGTGGGATCAAAAATAGAATCTGGCAGTAAAATTTCTTAAACATGGAAAGCATTGAACAGAGAATGATTTGTAAAAATCTGCTAATGGTAAGGAGTAAAACATTTCCTTCATTGCATTATCAGATTGAATATCTATCAATTCAAGTTGTAATCATCAGGCGCCGCATTAATATCAGCAAAGAAAGGAGAAGTTAATAAGTTGAATTTAAGCTCAATCTGTCTGAAACTCACAAACCTTCTTTCACACACTTGAGCCAAACTTCTCAACTGATCCTTAATTTTTGAGCCCACATTTTTTGACGTACGGTGGCCTTTATAATTAAATATAACTCAAGTCTTCAATGTTAAATAAAATAGTATTTAATTACAACCTCAAATAAATAGTTAACAAGAATAAAGAAGTAAAAGTCAACCAAAGATAATTAACCATTTCAATGAATACCTTGTTAGTAGAGCGGATCGGTTTAACGTCTGGTAAATTCTAAACCAAAACCCAAATCATCGATGCACAATGATTCACACTAATTCGACTGGATAGTTCCACTCAGCGGTTACTCAATAATCACTCAATAATCACCCCAGTCAGTAGCCTGACACCGCTACTTATACACCTGGCAGAAAACATATATTCTTAAGTCTAGAGTGTCACGCTCGAACCTCGGTGTCGGTAGTTACTCGTTTTCTTCCTATATGACACATTTGCAGACACTTTCTCCTTTCCCAACAATGAAAAATGGAACAGCTTGCCCTCAGTTGCTTGCCTTGAAAACAAAGATAATTTTCCTTGAAAAAATTTGGCATGTTTATACATTTCATGAGCCAGATGTTCCTTTTCCTTGCAATTTCACATTTAGCTCATTCAACTTTTAAAAAATATCAGCTGCTAACATAAGTTCATAATTCCACTCATCACAGTCCATTTTAGTAACAAATTCACAAACAATCCCTTTCATATCTAGAAAGAGAAGAATTTCTTTTCTTAAGTCCCACACTCGCTTCGGCACTTTGCCAAGACTGAACCATCGTACATATCCTCCAGTAAGGATTTGTATCTTCTGTGATTGAGTACTCTTGTCATGATGGTGTTTACTTCACTCACCACTGGATCCATCACATGCTTCAGGTTAAGTACAGATTTACACAGGCTTGCTTAGGACTGTCTTTTATAATCTTGTCTTCTAGGTGTTTAATCATCCCCACATTTTTCCCGCGTAATGCCCGTCTGTTGCTATGCTTTTCAATCGATCCCTTGATAATGCACTTTTTTTTTCCAATTGCATCGACCACACATTCATACAAATCCTGGCCGGTTGTTGTATTTTTCATCGTTTCTTGCAACAGCAATTCTTTGGTGATGCGAAAATTCTCATCCAATCCATGTACAAAAATGAATAACTGTGCAGCATCTTAGACCCTGCTCGGTCCATGATATCCTTAGCATCCTTCTGTAGAACCACATCTCCGTCGTCTCGAGTCTCTTCTTTATCTTTGAGGAAATCGTCCGTGTTTAGCTAAGATATTACACAGCTGTTCAGAATTTTTAGTTGCATCAGTGGGATGAGCAAAGCGTACTCTTAAGCTTAGTGTAATCAGACCCAACCGTGGGGCACCTGGCAAAGAACGAAATCATTTCATCAGTAATGATCTGTGAGACCAGCTTGCCAACCATTCCTTCATGGATTGTATACAGAAAGAAGACTTTTAAAATGGATCAGCTTAAAATAAATCAGGTTAAATGTTGTAAAAAACAAAAAAGACAATTCAAAGAATGACCTTAATCGGCCAAACATCACTTGATTTGATGAGTCTTCTTAAGATTATAAACGTCATGGTCGTCACGGTAATCAAAATCTGAACTTAGAAACTTGGCAGGAAGCAAATATTTGTATTTGAAAAATCTTAACCCTTTAAGTCCTGACCACCGCTTTATCGGTGGTAGAAAAATGACTTAATACTCAGCTACCGGTTGAACGGTGGGTAAACACTTGTAACTATATCTACCGTGAAGCATTACATACCAATTATTTGCGAATTTTGACTCAAGAGCTCAGGCAGAAGGGGTAAAATTGTTCAGGAACAAAGGGTTCAAAGGGTTAAGACATGGAGGTTGCGAGCTTTGTTCGTTACCAAAAAATGACATATTTATAGGTGGAGATTCTTACTTTTTGTCTAGGTGTAAAAAAATTCCACAATCAAATACGAAGATTTACATTCGTTAACTTTTTCAGTTGATATGCTCTAACTGGCCACTGAATTATGTCCACCACAACAAATTGCTATTTTATTTACATTGTTTGCATGTGGACCATTTTCGTCATCTTTGTTATTCACTATTTACATTATTCGGACTATTGTCCTCATCTTTGTTGCAATTTTTGCTGTTATCATTACATGTTTTTACCAGAGCTCATATTGCAATTTTCGTTATTATTATTCCTTTTCTCTGGCATTACTGGTTCCCATATTCATTTCTATGCTTGGTCGGCTCAGGAGAATTTTGTAGCCTAGCATGTGCTGATTCCTTAAGTTTACGAATTTTCCAATGATGTTCTTTGTCTATGATTTCAACCTGATCTCACAGGGGGTGGTGATCTCCCTTTTCTCTCTATATGTGGTCAGCCACGCCTGATTTTTCCACTTCCCCTCGTGTTACAGCTTTTTGGTGTTTTTGAAGCCTTTCCTTGAGGGGGCGGCCGGTCGCCCCTTTATATTTCTTTCCGCAGCTGCACGGTATGGTGTACACACAGTCTTTAGTCATGTTCTCCTCTATGGGGAGTGGGGGTCTTACTCGGAAGAGGTATCTGCGAAGTGTCGTCCAGCTTTTGAAGGTTGTCCTGATGGTATAAGGACCGCAGATCCTTTGTATTTTCTCCGATAACCCCTTCACATAAGGCAGGCAAACTGTTTTCTGAGCGTTGTTGTCCCCCTCTTGTACCCGCCTATCCCAGCATATTGGGGCTGCTGCCATGTACCCAGGGTAGTTGTTTCGTTGTAGGGTACTGCTTATACAGACCAATTCTTTATGTAATGTCCCTGGGTCGCCACTTATGACTTTTGCTCGGTGTTGTAAGCAGCGGACGACCCGAATAATGTAAACAGTGTACATAATACCTCATCTAAGACATATAGACATCATTGTTGTTGTTATCGCATGCACACAGCGAGGATAATGAAATCCCCGGTAGATTAAATAATTGTTCAGTTGGAAGTTTTCAGATTGAAATGCTGTAGGTTCCCTAATGGGTTGATAAACCGTAAAAAACAAATCGATCAATCAGTATTCATTCGCGAAAAAAAAATGAATTCTTTTTACAATCCAAAATGTTTCGGCTTTAAATAATCTACAAAGGGTTGATAAACCGTAAAATATAAATGAATGAATCAATATTCACTCGTGAAAACAAAACATTCTTTTACAATCCAAAACATGTTTCGACTTTAAATAACCTACAAAGGGCTGATAAACCGTAAAACACAAATTAATCCATTCTTATCCTAGAAATTCAGACAGAAATTGCAGTGCAATTAATTTACATTATTTTCACTGTTTTGAAGGATGTTTTTATTGATTTATTTTTGTACGTATTGTAGAATAAAAGTTTCTGATTTAAAATATATGGTTTATCAGCAGTAAAGATTCTAGAAACGTTGTGATAACAATAAAGATGAGGACAACAGATAAATAAATTAATAAATGATAAAAACAATGCTAACTCCTTATCCCAGAAATCCAGACAAAAATGCTCTTTTATGTAAATTTCCCATCAGCCAATGACGTTGCAACAATTTAATGTATATAGGCAGTTAAACAGGGTACGATAGGTAAATTGTCACTATTTTATATTTTTAATTTGGCGCATGCGCGTTGTTTGTTTTTTTTTTTTGTCGACTGCACAGTATAGTCGGGTCAGTTGGGCACCGTCTATAAGAAAAACAGCACCATGACGCAATTAACTCCGCCAGAAAATTGGAAATGGCATGCTGTGCTGCTTGGCATTCGCACCGGAAGCTCCAATACGAACATTTCAGAGGGTTTGGGTGTCAATCAGTGCAGAGGATTCGGAAAGAGGTGGAGAGTCTAATGGGGATTACAAAGGTGTTTGTAGTGATCACTAGTGATGGCGACGTTATGCCTCCATTCATCTTCCCACAGAGCCTCAAACACAACACAATTTATCTATCGCACTCTGTATTTAAAAAATACTGACCTACCCTTTAGGGTTTTACAGAGATTGGTCAGAAAATGAAAAAATATCCAGTGAACGACAATTATGTGGAAGTAAATCTCTTGACGGAGGAGAATGGCTAGACAGACTCAAGCTGATAAAAAGACAACAATAGTTCAAATAAGCACTCTTTACAATGGAATTATACAGACGAGTATTTCTTAACGTAAAACATGTTGAACCTTGAAACAGACGAGCTACAGCAGCAGAGTAACACGGCAGCTGTCGGATAAGAAGAACCTGAGACGAGAATTCGCTAAGGATCATAAAAATTTGGACAATAGAAGACTGGCAAAATGTCGCCTAGTTAAATGAGTCTCGATTTCTTCTGCAACAATCAAATGGCAAGGACGGAATTTGGTGTAAAGAACATGTATGAACCCATCCTACCTTATATCAACACTTGAAACTGGTAGTGGTGTAATGGTATGGGGAATGTTTTTAGTGGCATACATTGGGACCCTACCAATAAAAGATCGTTTAAATACTGCAGCCTACTTAGGTATTCTGGCTGACCACATGCCTCAGTATATGACGTCGGTCATTCTGTGGTGGCCAAAGCAACACAAGAATTACGAGATGCCATAGTAATAGCATAGATGCAAATTTCAAAAGAGTACTTCCAGAACATAGTAGAATTCATGCCAAGAAAAAAATGGTTCTGAAGGCCAATGGAGGATGTAACGCGATACTAGAAAAGTAGAGTGACAGAACTAATTTCAACTCGGAACTAATTTCAACTCGATTTAAAATCAATCTTATCAATTTCCGTGAATTCCTAAACAAAATAAAACGAGTTGGTGTTCTTTTTTTTAAAATTTAATATTAAAAATCCTTAGTAGATAAGATAATTCAGAATTCATTTTTTCTACAACTTTCGTTCTTTTTTTATGCAAATAAAATTAGTCCCGAGTTGACCAAATTGAAATTAGTTCCGAGTTGAAATTAGTTCCGAGTTGAAATTAATTCTGCACCCCGAAAAGTATAGCTAATAAATTCACCGATGAGTGCACACACACACACACACACACACACACACACACACACACACACACACAGGTACGCACGTACGCATGTACGGATATACACACGCATATATTATAAATATACATATATACAAGGTAGTTTCTCCAAACCTTCTTTCCTCATTATGTGTCGGGCTTAAGGATACATCACGTTAAAATCCGGTTCCCGTACGATCACAGAAGTTAAACAACGTCGAGCTTGGTCAGTACCCAGATGGGTGACCACTTGGGAATACTAGTTACTTTAAGCTTTGATCTGCTGGGGGGGGGGCGTAATGAATAATGGCTCGGAAATGGTAATCGTAGAGTTGAGTTCCAATTCCAGTTGGCTTCGTTATAGTCACTTACTCGCAAACACCCTTCGAAATGGTATGAATCCACTTCTCCCCCATATATGGGTAAATTATTAAGTCTTGTCTCTCTAAAACTATTAGTATCTCAAAAGAAAAAAGAAAATTGCGTACAAAATATTTCGATTTCGGCATTAAATAACCCACAGAGATATTGATATACTGCGAAACAGAAACAACCAACCAAATCATTATGGTTCTCAGAAATTTCAGTTACCTGTTTCTGGTTATTAACCGCAATTTTCATGTATTCATCTTAAATCTTCCCCATTGTTGACATGCTCTGTTCATGTTATTCTCAACATTGGTCAGGGAAACGACATCTCTGCCGCTTCAATTCTCTTCTTCATCTGTGAAGAGATTATCTAATATTTATAGAGGATCTAAAATTAAATATTACATAGTAATTAATCACCGTTTTTTTGTTTTTTTTTAGTTCAAATATCTGTGAAGTGTTTTAGCAGCGGTTGGAAAACGTTACACCGAAATCCAAAGGTCCATTGGAATAGTAAAATATATCTCCCAAAAACTCAGCAATGTATTAAGAAACGGGAAATAAAAGAAACGAGCGCTGAACTTTTATGTTGTAAGTCTTGTTGGCAAGTTGACAATGTGTGGAGTAAGTAGCCATGGTCAAATGCAAATTAAGTAACAGAACTGCCCAACAAACAGAATTGACAAAGTTTGCAATAAGTAATAACAAGTTAAAGAAAAGAAAAACAGGGAAAAAAACAAAACAAGCAAACAATATATGCAAGGCAAATTAACGGTAATAAGGCAAAGCAACAGCAAAAAAAGTTCACAAACTAAGAATTGGTGAGGACACACAAAAGCAAGTTCAAACAAGCAAACTTAACGTTCTGATTTCAAGACAAGACAGACCGGGACTGAGTCAGATGAAACTGAGAATCGGCCTATCTTATTGGTTAGGAAAAAATCCCAGCATGTTTTTGTGTGGCTCTGCCTATAAAATTGGAAGGAGATTTGAAGCAATGGAGATGTGGTTCTACAAAAGGATGATGATAACGCCATCGACAGAGCACATAAAAAAAAAAAAAAACGAAAGAATTTTTAAAGAAAATGAAAACAAAAAAAGATATATATAATTACAATCAGAGAGCGACTTAGCCATGAGTTTTGAAATTTATACATTTGTCTAAAGAGAAATATATTTTTCTGCAAAGTATTAAATATTCAATTGATTCATTGATTAATTCTTTACTGCTTATCAACCCTTTGCAGGTTATTTAAAACCAGAAAATATTTTTAGATTCTAAGATTTTTTTTTTGTTTTGGAGATAATAATTATTTAGTGATAGAAATCTTACTAATTAACCCATATCTACAGGGAGAAGAGGTGGATTCATGCCTTTCCCAGGGGTATTTGCGCATAAGGGAATTTAAAGAACATAACAGGAATTGGAACTCTGCTCTGCGATTAAAAATTCCGAACCATTATCCAGTACACCACCCTCACTCCGAGCCTACAGCACCTTGTATTCCCAAGTGTTCACCCATCGACCAGGCTCGGCGTTGCTTGACTTCGGTGACCGTACAGGAACCTTTATTTCACCCTATGTGGGCGTAAGACAAGAACACCTTTATTTCTTTAGTAAAATAATATAAAGAATATAAAAAGAGATAAAAGTTGGTGTTAATATAGAAACGTTTTACCCGTACGTACGGTGTGTAATGGTAATATGAGCCATTTCCTTATAAGGAAACATTCTTAATAAACAAAACATTCGACAGTCATTGACCGAACAACCATTACTATAGTAAGTGAAAATTTAAAATGTCTTTCACTTAAAAAAAATTATTCAGGAAAATAGGTTTCTCGAGTCACTGTTATTACACTTTCCATTATTAATGGGGGTTTCCTTCCTAACCTTTTGTTTGAAGTGGTGTGGAGTGTCAACATCTTGATTATGTCATTATCTTCTTTTCGATTTACATATGCTATCCATTTTTCTGTTGTCGTAGTTGAAAGTCATCAAGTGAAGTGGATTCTGTTATTTAGTACAATTCTTAGTGATGCTGTAGCGCCAGTCTACGAGGTTCGAATAAGGATGGTCTACGCTAATACCTACATGCTTTATTCATTCGATGCCATTTTTAACCATTGATGTAAAAAAGCTGACAGTTTAGATATTTCCGAACGAATTTTAGCACCATGCGTGATATTCATATGAAAGTCTTGATTTTACCAGGCTACTTAAGAACATGACTCGAGATTTTAGGTTAATGTTTTGGTATTGTAGTAATTTACGGTTTAAGGCAAAATTATCCCTGAAACCCAGTCTCTCACCGCATTGGTCTCCAGGTTCCTTCAGTCCACCGTAGTTACCATCTAGCTGACTCCTCACTCGTTAACGCGTTGCTTGTTTGTCGCTGGTATTGTGATGATGAGCATGGCTCGACTAGATCTAGCTGGGGTTCGTCTGCTTCACGACCATTCACTCCTCTGCCACATTGTGTTTTTGATCTCAGAGAGTGAAAAGATTGCTGATGAAGTAAACTGAAGTGAAGAACGTGTCGACGGCGAGGCGCTACAGAAAAAAGAATCCTTTGGAATAAAGAATTAAATCGGGTTAAAAATGTAACAACGATTTGGTTTATATATGATTTGTTGTATAAAGCAGTTTTAACTTTTCCTCATTCTGTTATAATCAAATGACACTGGGAATCCTTTTGGAGTTTGCAGCATGTGTTAGTAGTAATTTAAATTTCTAAGTTCTGATCTTCAGAGCTCGCACACGATCTTGGTCAGGAGGTCTTGGCGAACGAGTTAGATTCCAGTAGAATTAATGTTGGGGACTCTTTAAGTTGCCCAAATCTCCAGCTCATATAGAGTCAAGCGTCTAGCAGGTGTGGGGTTGACTAGAATTTGGGGTTCAGTTATCTCTCACCCTTAACAATAACTTTTTTCTAAAATTCCATATTTTCAAAATATGTTTACTCGATTAATTTTCCAAATTTAGGAGTTGTCCAGCCCACTTTTGAGAATGGTCAGAGGATTCAAGCCGCCCCTTAACTCCAACTCTCTTTACTTCTCATTTCGCACCGTCATTCCATATAGGCGGTGCTAATCTCTCTGTCTCTTCTCCTACATTCTCAGCATCCAACCTCAGGTCATTTCCAAAGGCTGGTACAACTTTCTGTGTGACGAATACAAATTTTTTGAATGCGTAGGTGAAAAGGGGATTGCCAGTAATTAATCTTTCTTTATCAGATTGTCTCACGCTGGTTGTTTTCTGTGATTTAAAAAAAAAAAAACAGGGACCTTGTGTAAGATTGGAGCCAGTCCGGATGACTCCCTACCATCCAATCTCAAGAATTGTTTTGTTCATCCAGTTTTCATGGGTGGGAAAGTAAAGGAAAGAAAAATATTCCCGGCATCTTTAATAATAATAAAATTATCTTTCTCTGTTTATGTGATCCTTGGTCAACAAGACCACACAGCCTGTTGCCTATGATCACTCATGGATAGTAATTAATATTTCTTTATCAGCTTGTCTCCAAAAAAATGTCGGCTATAAAAAGGTTGACGAATGTCATAGAAATAAAATAAATGAACCAGGTGGTAATCTTTATTTTTCTTCCGGGTGGCCGACACAAACCAGATGTTTTTCCTGGCTCTTTGTCCAGAACAATTCAGATGTTATTTCGGTGACCATCCGTTTTCTTTAACTACAGCATATGTTTTTCTATTTTCCAGGACCGACATCTTAGATGATACATTGTCTCTTTCTTGTCGGCGGGAAGTGGGGAAGGACTGGTAGTCTTGGTATTGCTTACTGAATTCCGTCTAGTTAAATTTGGGTTCGATTCTCATTGGAACTGTTCCTGATTTAACTTTATATTGATGAATCATAATTTTTACCGCATTTCGTTTTTAATTTTCTTCTCAAATTTTCAATCAACTTTCCTGAGAATTTCAACAATTATCATCCAATTAGTAGTCTTTTCCTCTTCCTTTTTCTTTCTTCTGATGAATTCCCTGGGCCCCCAGTGTCTTACCCGTAGTGCAGCTTATTCTAGGTTTAATTTACCTCTCCTATACTGTTATTGTTACTGATTCATACACGAACGCATTCGAAGTGCTTAGTATTTATTCAATCCAGATTCTGAATTTTTATGATGGATTCAGGGCCGGTGCCATCACTGCTTTCATTCTAATTCCAGACCATAGTTTCTGTTTTGGAAACGTTTATCTTGAGTCTTACTTCTTGGAACACTTGGAAAAGAATCTTAATTTTTTAAACATACATGCGAAAAGAGTTCGTTTTTAGTTTTTTTAGAATTAAATATGCTTGTTTATAGCCAAATAAATTTCGATTGCTGTATGCTGTCTACTTTCTGTGTTGTGCTCAGTGAAACATTAGCTTTACTAGTGGCCAAAAGCACACCCTCTCTAGAGAAACGTTCTATTTCCAAGACATCCGAAAAGAGAAAGATGAGGGATACTCTGCCTCTTTTTATTTTATAATGATTTTTAGCAACGCCACCTAACAGCCGTTAGCAGAAGTCCCTTGGCAGACAAGTGGTGGTAATTCCGCAATTTCTTCATAAGGAATGCTGTATGAAGTGAAACAATACAATGTAATAGGTCTGTAAAATATGCCACATACACAAGAACTTCCTATTACAGCTGCTTCATTGGATTTACAAATTGTGAGCGAGTAATATCACACAGCAAAATTACTGGTTAACTTGTTTGTCTAACAATTTTTTCTGTTCTAATGCGTTGTAGAAGTAGACTTCTAAATCTATTGTTTTAACTCAAACCTATCCAAACTATACACATATAGGCTCCAAAATCAAATATAGTAACTGCTGTATTCTGATTGGTCCATAAATAATAATATCATGTTTCCGCCTACGTCCGTACGGTTGACCTAGAGTTGACCTGTTCAAAGTACAACGCGCCAAAAAAAAAAAAAAATGTAAGTGTGTTCTGGAGGATACCACGTGGTTCACATTTCTTATAAATGCTTGGTGACATCTTCTCTCGATCTCTTTTTTCTGCTCTCGGTATTTACTCGTTCCCCCACTCGAACGAGATGTGACACAAGGTCGTTTTAATGTGGGGACCCGAGCGCGTACAAGCAATGTAAGCTCTGTGGAAAATTTGCGTTTTTCCCTTTTGGGGAAAACGCCATCACACACACACACACACACACACACACACACACACACACACACACACACACACACATGAACATTCATTCCTGATAACAAAAACACAACAGTTTTGGACAGCTGCAGTTAGAGAATCATAAAAGTTTCGTCAAAAAGCAGATAAGTAACGGAAATGCTGACTATATGTTAAACTATATGCCTTAACACAATTACACTTTATATTTCTTCATTTCATTACAACCACAAGGGCAGAAACTCTTAATGTAACATTTTGAGTCACACCTACACACGTTTTTTCGCACTATTTTCAAATTGTTTAATTCTCTTAAAAGTAACACTACATCTTACTAAAATTCGCAAAACTCACACACCTTTTAATACACTTCACAGTCTATCAACAAGAACATTTTCCTCACTCAAAATTCAAAGGACAAGTAAATTTCAGCATTTCAAACACAACTGAATTCCTGTTTTGTACAATTGTTGTTATGCATTGTTGTAATGGAATGTTCCATTCTCCCTATTACCTATTGTGGACTGACTATATCAGTAATATATTTAGTGTGCATAGGGCATACCAGAGTCTGTCTGTCAGTCTGACTGGCGTCGGGAAGTATTAGTCGATTCCCTGTCTTTCAGTAGTGTAATCTCTTTTTATAATAAACCTCTCTTTCTTCCATCTACATCCATGTTGCTGTTCCTTCCACCCGAGTACCACCTTTGTCTATTTGTAAACTTTTTAAGGATACAACATGTATATATAAATTCCATTTACTTGTGCAACTTCACTTGTTGAATGTGTTCATTCTCATTGTTTCATATTTTGTGGTAATTTGAGTAATATAAATTAATTAGGGCGATCCGGTGACCCCTACAGACCAGTGACCCTTACAGTGTCATTCAACAGGGCCAATTGCTCACTGCATCTTCCTTTAGTAACAAGTTGACTAAGTTTCAGGAATTCGTGATAAATTCCATCAATTGGTTCCGTTGTGATCTAGTTACGATTTTCTTTTATATTTTATGAAGTTGGAAAGAAATACCTGCCGTATTTTTTTCATCATTTTGAAGATAATTACAGTAAAATAACCATTAATTTTTACGTTGTAATGTTTCTTCTTTTCTTTACAGATTACATAATATCATGTTATCCTTTTAAAATGAGTTTAGAACCGTTCCATATCAGACACTGTACGTTATGTGAATTCAAAAAAGGGCTCCTTTACAACGGAAACAGCAAGAAATATTTGTTTTGTTTATGGAAATGAAGCTTTAAGTGTCCAGACATACTGACGATGGATTGGCTAGTTTCGATTGGAATTTTTTTTTCTTTCAATGACTCCCATCGATCTGGACGGTCTAGTTTTGTCAATATTGAGAATCTGCTCGCTGTATGTGAGGAAATTTCTAAGCATCCTGCATGCGAATTAGCAAAACGGTACAATACAAGTCATACTTGGATCATAAAACATCTTTATGAACCTGACATGTATAACATGTATAAACATGTATAAACATGTATAAACTTGGTCAGTGGGTCCTTCATCAACTGACTGCTTCTCATCTGGCTGAAAGTGTTGTCCTCTGCTTGTCATTAAAGAGTAGACTTTCCTGGGGATAATTATCGCCAGTGTTGAAAAGTAGGTAGTCTATAAACATAGACCACAAAAATTACAATATTTAGCAAACAGTGTAAAAGGAGAATCCATCCATAAACCAGAATTTCAACCGAAAAAAAGTTTACTTGTTGGGATTCGTCTACCCAGTTTTTTTTTTTTTTTTTTTTTTTTTATCTCTATCGTGTGTTGGGATTCCAAACACTTAACAACGCATCTTTTAAATGAAACCTAGAAAAGGTTATTTAGCTGAAGGAAAAAGTAGAATCAGAATGTCAGTTAAAATAACATTTATATATTCTTTTCAGAAATATACAATAACAATAAAATGTTTAATTTTTCTTGCAGTGAAGTAATTAAGCGCTTGTAGTGCTGTGTGAGATGTGTGGACAGACTTTATGATAGTCAACCTAATGTGTTTTTGAGTTCGTAGACAAAGGATTAATCAGTGGTTGCTGGATAATCCCTTCTATTGTGTGTTTGGACATGGCTTTAGTCGATGGCTGCTGCTGTTGGTTGTCTCTCTTCCATTGTGTGTGTGCATGTGTGTGTATACATATGTAGATCAAACTGGCCTTCCAAATTGTTTTGAGTCCTGAGAAGTAGTATGCTTTTATTTTTATATCCGTAAAGTGGATTCTAAATCTAATATCATATAGAGGTGCGAACTTTTTGAATATAAGGTCTTCAATGCACTTTCAACTTATTTTTTCTGTATTAAGATGAATTCATTTTGAACTGCTATTGTCCTCTGCCTTCATCTACTCAGGTTTTTACTGCTATCCAACTGCCAGGATTCCAAACATTTAACAATGACACATCTTTTAAAAGAAACATAAAAAGGTTATTTAACTGAAGGAAAAGTAGAAGCAGAATGTCAGTTGAAATAACATTCATAGATTCTTTTCAGGAACATACAATAACAATAAAATGTTCAATTTTGCTTGCAGTGAAGTTTATCCTATGAAGTAATTAAGTGTTCTTAGTGAGATGTGAGATGTATGGAAATGACGGCCAGCTTCGTAGACAAAGCTTAGTCGGCAGCTACTGGCTTATTCCCTTCGATTGTGTGCGTTTGGAGAGGATGCGTGTATGTAAGCATATATAAATCAAAGTGTTTTGAACCCCGAGAAGCAGTAGACTTCTATTTTTATATTCGTAAGAGGGATCCGAAATCTAATTTCACATAGAGTTGTGAACTTTTGAATACAAGGTTTTCATTAGTTAGAAAAATAATTTCACATTGGCGAAAATCTTTTTCTCGAATTTGCGGGAGTAGTGAAAGGAGTTATTATCATTATTATCATTTTCTAAATGGTCAAAAAATAACACGTGGTAGGTCGACAACTACGTCCGCAAGTGTTTTGGTAGTATTTGCCAAAGTAATTATTGTTTAACAAACTTCTGGTGGGATTTTATTGGTTGAAAAATATATATAGAATTTAATTTAATTTTATTGGTTGAATTTAATTTTATTTTATTGGTTGAAAAATATATTTAGAATTTAATTTAATTTCTTTACACTTTGTGTTTGGTGGGATATGAAAAGTGTCGTCTGTCACTATCAGTGCTAGACAAAACAAAGCAGTTTACGCGAAGTATTGTCGTCAATTGAAAGCATTACACATACACACACACACACACACACACACACACATACACACACACACACACACACAAAACAAAAACAAAAAAACAAAAACAAAAAAACAAAAAAAAAACAGGAAAAGCGCCTATCTTTGGTTAATCATAAAAGCGTGTTGTAACGTGTTGTAAAATCACGAGTTACTCGGGAAACATTTATAGAATTAAATAAGGAAGTTTATTGAACTAAATATGGAAGCGTCATCTCCCTTACATTGATGGTCTTGTTCCATCTGACTATCATCTTTTCAGATCACTGCAATATATTTTTTGGGGGGAAAATAATTTACTCATTGTGAATAGGTTAAAAGTATTACAGAACGTTTCATTGCATAGAAACCTGAAAAACATTACACCTTAAGAAGTCTGGTTTGTCTGACGAAGAGAAGTGTTTCCATATTCGCACTGAAGACGTCATTAGATTCAAGAAGAAGAAGAAGAAGGTTTCGGTATTTACAATTAAGACGTCGGCTGGTTCTAAAATCTGAAGAAAAAAAATCTAAAAGCCGCAGCCAACGACGACAAAAAGGAAGTAACATAGAAGAATAAAATAATAACAACAACAACAACAGAAAGCTCAAAAAAAAAAGAAAAAAAAAGGATCCCAACGTGTCTCTCCTTTGGAAAATACCTGCAAACCATACCACGATTTGACCCAAGACTTGCGAGTGAAATTGGAGATACGGAACTGTTCGGAGGTCGTCGATGGCTGTGCTAGCACTCAGTCACAAGTCATCGTGACCGAGGACTTCGAACGTACTGCAAATACTCCTGAGATATTTACTTTGCGTTTAATGTCTAGCAAAGAGCAATCATTTTGAAGTGATAAATCAAGAATGAACTTCATACTCTCGTGGCAGTCTTCTGAAGTAATTTTCTGAAAAATTTTACACCTAACGGTGGAAGATATTTCCTGTTGGTATTTCCCTATTTTAGGCATTATTATAGCCGTGATATAGTAACACCTTAATACAACGGACGGGACAGAATATTTGAAAGAAAGGAATGACAAATTCATTATTCTCAAAGAGAATTTTATACCTATATATACGTACTTGACCCTAATTTGTCCCACAGAAATTCTAACAATTCGAAAATGGAAAAGGTCTTACTTTTAACATTTCCCGATGTAAAAACGGAAAAGATGGTTGTACCCTTTATATACCTGGTGATACCATGTGGTTTGGTTTCCTCTGCTCTCTTAACTGCCGTGGATAGCCATGTTTTGCTTCTCCGCTGGTGACATGACAACTAGCGTGAGCAGACGTGTTACCCCTACGCATGCTAAATAGCAACTGGTATTCGTCATTCTATGAACTGACGTTACTCGCCAGCTGTCACGCGACCTTCGTGAATTCATCATAAAGGGAGATAATAGCATTTTACATCCCTACATACCTTGGCGACCAACAATTTGCCAAATAGATGGGATTATCCTATCAATAATGAGAGGAAATATTACCTTGATTAAATATATCAACTAAGAAAAGAAGAGCCATTTGTTTCATGTCCATCTTTACAAGCGACATGATTTTCTTTTCAACTTTGTAATAAAACCAGTTTTATATTGCCAGTGAAGATATTGTGCAAAATACCTTTTTCTATGTCGAAATACAAGTATTTAAATATTGATTGATGTTTCTTTTCTTAAGTTCACATGGAATCCATTTTCCTAGCTATGGATTTTTTCTTCTTATTTCCTGTAAACGACGGATTACAGTTAGCTGATGATACGCTAAGAAAAGACGTATTTAAAGATACATAAATTAAAAATTGATGGTTTTTGTTTATTTCTTAATAAAATATATGAATGAATGGTAGCTGGTTCGGCGGCTTTAGTTAATATATGACGGGCGGGAAGATTTGTCAAATTGCTGAAGAATTCTAACGACACATGTTTACAGAGTGTCCTTTCATCCATCCTCTTTATAAGTTAGTCTGGCGAGTTTTAGCTGCTGCTACTCAAATGTGTTTCCCTATTTATATTGTGCAGAGAAAAAGGGATGTTAGTAAACAGACGTACGGCGAACTTTAGCTGAGAGACTGGAAAATTCGTTTTTTGGTTAAATTTCCTATAAAAAAATATATAATAACAAAGAAATGTAAAATTATACAAAAGCAATTAAAGAGTAAATAAAAATACATTTAGCCTAAACTTGTTTATTACATTTTCTTTTGATGTGAGTGTTTAAAAAAGAATTTATTAAAAGAAAGTTACTAACATATATTCTTTAAATAAAAAAATAACTGCTATAATAAAATCAGGCGATTAATAAAAAAAATGCTATAATTAAACTTTGCGATGTAAAACTTTATATATGTAAGGCCCAAATTGATATTGTAAAAAAACGACAAAATTGAGACTGATAGTTTATAAAAAAAAATATAGATGCATAAAATTTGATTTTTAAAAATCGTAAAAAAAAAAGCGTTTCATGTTATATTGTCTGAAAACCCACCGTAATAAAGTTTGCGGACAGGCGTGGTTTATGGAGATACATTTTGTGATATTTTAACTAATGGAGAAGGTAAGTTACGCCCATAGGTATCAAATTTCTGAATCAATTCAGAACCGATTTGTAGCTATTTAAGAAGTCTGGTTTGTCTGACGAAGAGAAGTGTTTAACAATACTCTAGGTTTGACAATATTCAGCTTGTCGAACTTCGGGCAGGGAGGAACCCAGACGAAGCTATACCGAAAGGCACAGTCTCGTCTGGGGAGGTAGACAGCTACCCGACCACATGTATACGGTGTCTACGGGGAATTTTTGTCCGAGACTATGGGCTCGGAAAAACCCCACGTTAAACCGGCATTGTGTCACATACCGCTTTGTAGGGAGCTCGAGGAAATACCAAGTATTTCGGTATTCACTTGGAAGACGTCCACTGATAAAAGAAGAGAAGGTAAAAAAAAAATGATGTTATAAAAATACCGCTAAAATGAAGCATGATATAAAAATGAGACATGTTTAAAATTTGTTTTTCCCTGCCTATATAAAGTTTGTGAACACACGTGTTTTAAAGAGATATATTTTGTAAATTTTTAACCAATGAGGAAAATAAGTTACTCCCCTTAGTTTTAAATTTTCTATTCAGTTTTGGAGCTGATTTGTGGCTATTTAAGACGTCTGGTTGGTCTAAGGACCAGAAGCGTTTTGTCATTCACAAATTGGTTGGTCCTGAAAAATGAACGCAGAAGAGTATCAACATTCACAAAGAAGCCCTCGGCTGGTTCTGGAATCTGAACAAAAGAAAAATTAAAAGCCGACACCAACGAAAAGGAAGTAACTTAATAATAATAATAATAATAATAATAATAATTGATAAAACTGAACTGTTGTCTCAACAAACCAGAAACCCAGTGAAGCCTGCGAGTCGTCAACCTTCTCAACTTCTTTCCATAGTAAAAATCCAACTAAGTCAACATTTTGTTGATAATAATTATATTTATTTTTATGAGCCCAACAGAATTGTAATTAGAACTCATTATCTTGCCTAATTGTCGCGCGCACACACACACACACACACAATTGTGAAAACTTGTTTCGTAAAATTTATATTATGTGCTATTATTATTTTTCATGTCATTTAATAAATTTAAATTTCTTTCAAATTTCCTAAAGACGTAAAACTAAAAGTATTGTTTCTTTTTTTTTTTTTTTTGTTTGCACCTGTCATAATCCTCCTGGGGTAAAAGATTTAACATTCTCTCTTTTCTTCCTCTTACCCAAATATAATATTATTAATACTTATATACTGTACTTAGATAGTTGTAATTTTACCTCGGGGTTAGACATGCATACGTTCTACAAGATGTGTAAATTTGGGTTTGCTCTATTGAGTATTTTCCTTAAAAGGAGTTAAAACACTTAAAACAAAATTCCATTCTATCTGGTATTTAATTTTCTAGGATTATCCCTATTGAATGTAACTTCTGTAAAAGTACCTTAATTACCTAAAAGTACTTAATAATAACCTAAAAGTACCTAATTACCTAAATAACAGTACCTAAGTACCTAATAATTATAATTTGCTTTAGGTTTCTTACTTTTCAAATTTCCAACTATCAATGATATACATACAATTCATATAATTCAATACTTAAAGACAAAACATACAAAATAAGATCTATTTTTGTTATAACGAAATTTAAAATAAAATGCTTCACTGACGATCTCAGAAAAAAGACAGTAATGTCTTAAAATAAATACATACACATACATTGTTTGTTTTAAAGGTGTGTAAAGTTTGCTGTATTGAGTAAAACATGTTAATTTTCCTTCTTTTAAAGTTAAGCTGGACTTGACACAATATAAAAGCAATAAAGAGCTGAAGTAAACTTCAAAGACACTTCTTAGATTTCCCTAATGTTGTGCAAAATATATTGTTAGCAACTTTTATATTGTAAAAGGTTGGAGGATTGAAAGTTTGGCCTTCTTAAAACATTCAATACGTCAACAAAAAAGAAAAGAAAAGAAATCAAGTCTAAATGCAATTCTTTTTTATCTTCCAGGACCAGGATTGTTGATGTGTTATACTAGGGGTCGGCGACCCCCGGCCCCCGGTCCACATCCGGTCCGCGAAGGATTTTTGTCCGGCCTGCCAACTTTAACACCTGGACACAAATTATTTAATTAATTTGTGAAGCTAATGGCAGAAACATATCAGTTGGAGTTAATCAACTTACAATGCGACGAATTTTTAAAATCAAAGTTGCAAATCCACTGCTGACATCTACCAAACGGAAAATATAAAAAAAACCTATTGAATGGTATCATTATTTGGAAGTACACTTGTGAACAACTTTTTTCGAAAATGAAATATATTAAAAATTTTTTCAAACAAGTTGATGACCAAATGTTTTGCTCCTGTTGCCGACAAATAGGTCAAATGATGTGGAGAAATTATCGAACTAAGCAGAAACAAGTGTCTCGTTAAATAATTTACCATTCATTTGTAGTAAAAGAATTTGCATTTTTGTTGATTGTGAGTTGTTCCTGTTACACCTGCAGTAAAAGTAAGGAAATTTGTTTAAACAATATAACATCCATTTAACTTCATTGTTTTTTCTTTAAACCTCCAGAGTCCAGACCAAGGCAGTCTTCTGGGCGTAGCGCTCTGAGGTCGAGACAATTTAAATTTGATATCATGGTCCTCCTCGAAGACACTGCATAGCTCACTCCAAAAGGTTGCCGACCCCTGTGTTATTACAAATGTTTTGAGTCAAGTTTCTTCTTTTGAAGACAAAGATTTCGTTCGAGCAGAATTTTTTTAAAACTCGACTACCACGACTTTTTAGACATTTTTGTTTTACTCGAACTGATTATTACTAGATCCGATGACTCCTATAGTAAATTAACAGACCGGAGTGCAGCAACCAGACTCCGCTCGAATATTTTTAACAAAAGTATGTTTTAAAGTTCTATGTAAAACTTTTACATAGAACTTTAAAACATACTTTTGTTAAAGAAATGTTATACTTTTTTCAAGAAATGTTATACTTTTTTCAAGAAATGTTATACTTTTTTCAAGAAATGTTATACTTTTTTCAAGAAATGTTATACTTTTTTCAAGAAATGTTATACTTTTTTCAGTGAACGCACTTTTACAGTAAAAGTGCGTTCACTGAGTGAAAAAAAAAAGTATAACATTTCTAAATAACTTAATAAATGCTTAAAAGATGAAACTCTGCATATCGTATGTTTGTTTTTTTTTTAAATGTTGTGTAAATTTTATTTTATTTTAGAAGTTGAACAAATTTTATTTTCCACACGGTAGGGAGCATAAACCTAAAAAAGAATCTTCTTGTGTATCATTTATTGGATATTGTCATCGAATCATCAAGCACGCGTCACCACAAAATAAAAAGTCGGGTGGTGGGTAAATCAAATGTTAAAAAATGTGGTGGTGGTGGTGAGGCTAAGTCAGATGTTAATTTTTTTTTTTTTTTTTTTACCTGATCCTCTCATAAAATAAATATTTTTAGATCAATTATCCCACTAAAACATTTTTGATTTAATTCTTTTATTTTTTTGCTGTTCATTTGAACTTTAAGCTCTTTCGACATAGGACTTAAAAAGGTTTTTAGAAGCTATTGTTTGAAAATTTAAAAAATGAATCTTTAATGAATGATTTTTTTTAGACAAATGATAGAAATTGTCATAGATTGAAATGAAGCCAAGACATTTTTATTCTTCATTGTTTAATTTTCAGTTTTAGCAAAAAGGCTGAGGGAACTCCTTCCTCTGCCTTTTCCCCATATCGCCTTGGATGACCATACACAAGTTTTTTTTATGAAATGAGAGAGAGGAGGAGGAGGAAAGACAGACACAGAGGCAGAGAGACAGAGACAGAGAAGTTAAAATGGTAAAGAAAGAGTAATTTGAATGTAAGCGAACGAAGCAGCTAAATTGAGAGTAGCCTCCCCTTAATTGAAACAGCGCACCTTTTTTCACTTTTTAGCTAAATCTAATTTTTAAAAGATTTTTAAAAAGTGATCATTTTATTTATTTATTTACACACACACACACACACACACACACACACACAAATTCATCGTAATTGTTCTGATGAGCTTTCTTCTTTGATACTTCGAATTTACGACTTTAAGCGCGGTACTAGATTGGCAACTAGGTCTCATTATTTTTACAGTTGAAAATGCTAGATGTAACCATAAGTTCTAACTAACACTTTCTTTCGCATTTCTCACTTGCCGAACTCTCTCCAGGCTTCTTGTTTTCCAGTCAACTTTGATTTTCAAAAATATAAATTGTAAATGCAATATCAATTGTTATCTTCTGTCTTCATAATTCCCGTTCTTTTATTGTTCTCTCTCCTTATTAATGTTTTCTCCTATTCTTTCATACTCAGTAAACCCCTTGCGTCTTAGTGGTTTTATTGCCTTGCTTGGGGTTAAATTATTATAAAAACGTGTTTATTAATCTATACGCATATACAAAATTAATACTTCATAAAACAAAATTCCATTCTATCTGCTATTTAATTATCCCAAGTGAATGAAACTTGTGCAAAAGTATCTAATAAGCAATAATTATCTAAACGTTCTTAATAATTACCTAAAAATATCTAAATACTTTTAATAACCTAAAAATGTACCTAATAATTACAATTTGCTTTAGGTTTCTTACCTTTCAAATTTCCAACTTTCAGTGATATAAATACAAAACAGATTTTTCAATTAAACGCAACCAATACTTTAAAACACACAAAATAAGATCTATTTGTTTGTTATAACGAAATTTAAAATAAAATGCTTCACTGACGATCTCAGAGAAAAATACATACACATTTTTTAATTTCACTTTCTTTTCATCTTTTGATGCATTATTTATTGACCCAGAAAGCTTACTATTGCCAATATATTTAATTAAGATTAAGATATAAACTGCTGAAGACTCGAAACCTGTGTGTACGTACAAGGCTCGAGTCTTGGCTTTTAATCCTAGAAAAAACTAAAAAATTATACAGTGTGTGTACTACGCACTGTACACTACAGTGTTGTACAAGAGGGTAGGAGTTATTAAGCAATGCTACAATAACCTATATATATATATATATATATATATATATATATATATATATATATATATATATATATATATATATCTCCACAGTACATCTTAAAGAAAGATCGATAAATATAGTTACCAAGATTTCATTGCAAATTAAAATATTACTTTATACAGTTTGTTGATTTTTTCCCTTGTGAAATAAAATATCACTTTTTAAAGGCTTTTTAAACTAACAGAACTGCATCGTATTGAAAAAAAATGTTCTGAAAAATGTTTTCATAACAACATCCAGTTCAAGTTGTAATAAAAAAAACATTCTTATATTAATTAATATTTAATTTTATATAAGAAAACGGTGAGCTAGGGAATATGCATAAAGAAAATTAAATTAAGAAGGATACGTGGTAACAGCAGAAATAAAATGACTAAGCGTCAAGCGAAGAAAATTATCGAATGAATTAATGATGGAAAACTGCGTCAAGAGAAAGAAAAGAAGTCAAAACTGAAGACGAAGTAAGAAAAAAAAGCAGGTATTTGAAAGAGTTGCTTCCCCTTATTAGTTGCACAGAGATAGTTGCAGGAGGGGAATTACAACGAGAAAGAAGAACGTTAAAAAAAAAACAAAGAGAAAAGGATAAAAAAATATTTCCTTTTTTTTGTTTAGAATAAAAAGAACACGAAGATAAAAGAAATCAAAGTCATTATTTTTTTTACTGAATGAATAAATATACTACTCTCTTTGTATTTACTTTTTTTACTAATACACCTTAGCAGTTGTAGTAGTATTACCTGAAAAATTAAAATAGTCAGGTTATTTATTGTATTTATTTCGTGTAGACGATTTTACAAGTTAACAAGTATATAATAAGGATTAGTATAGATAGATTATTAAAATTATATGCGTTTTGACGTACACCCGCAAAAAAAAATAGTGAAAAAATATGATGCGCCTTTACTAAATGAGCTGTAACAGTAACACCTACCCCACCCTAAACAGCAACAGCAGTAGTTGTAAAAGCAGCAGCAGTAAGACAAATAGCAGCAGCAGGAAGCTGAAAAAGTGTCAGTTGTAGTGATTGTAGCATTGCAGCAGTATTGCAGTAGTAACGCAGTTGAGCTGCAGTGGCAAAGCAGTGGGATTGCAGTAGTAGTGTGAGCATTAGTCCACGTCTCGTCGTAATATCACCACTGCTGCTAACAAACGGTGTACTCTGCTGTTGCTACAGTAAGACGATTCGGATTAGGAGTATACAACTACATTTAGTTACATATTTTTTTTTTTACTTACTGTTGGGCAGCTGTGACAGTCCCCAGTCATCACCCTTAATTTCTACATTACTTTGTCAGATCTACCTTTTTTTTACACCTTAAATAACAACAGCGCTTTTGAGAAAAGAAAAAAAAAGAGAAGATATTTTGGAGGATTATTTATTGTACAGCTATATCACCTATCATTTTACTCAACTGTGTCATTTTAAAAAACACACACGGCAACAACCCCCCCAAAAAAAACAGGTAATCGTTTTTTTTTTTAATTTATCCGAGAGTTTTATTTTAAATGTTAAACTAAAGATACCTATGTTACATTGTGAGTTACTTTTAAAAATATGGTCCTTTATTCGATTTATTTCTAATTTATTTTACAAATAATCATCATCTCTTTTCTTTGTATAAGTTTTAAAAACAACAACAACAATAATAATGTTATATATATAATTTCTGATCTGATTATTACAGCTACAAGAAATTGATTTATTTGTTTGATGCATTTGACATGTTCGTTCTCATTCTTTTACTAATTCCGTAAATTTACTTTTTTAGTTTTTTCATGAGTCCATGTGTTTAATTTCTTTTTCTTTATTGAATTTCTTGAAAGTGTGTATTAATAATAAGTAGTAGCTTTAAATTTTATTTACTTGCTTTAAAGCAGTAAGCTTATAAGAAATATACATGTGGAATAAGTTTTAGTACTACTATGTCAGCACTAGTTGATTACAAGTACTTGTATTGAAACCCCGCGCACATGATTTCAAATTCTGTTTTTTTTTAAATCTTTTAGTTTTAAAGTTTAACAAAAACAATAATATCTAATTAATACTGGTTAATTTCTGTTATTAATGGTTTTGTTTTTATCTGGATAAAACAGCAGAACACTTGTCATTAAATAAAAAAAATAACTACATCGCCTTTCTTCTTTTTTATTTTTTAAATCGATTTGATTCTGAGATCTTCGTTTTTGCTGAAGAAAGGATTATATTACATTATTATTAATGACAGAATTAAAATAATAATAGTACTGAGTGATTATGACTGATAGGGTTTTTTTTTAAAATTAAAGAAGCCTTCTTTCTTGTATTTAAAAAAAAGAGTGTTATTAACTAAAGGAAGAGTAATTTAAAGACTGACTACTAAACTATTCTAATTTCCTTTCTCTACTGTCTCTCTACTTTAATATATATATTAAAATAAAAGTAAAAGCCAAACTAACCGCCTTTTTCCCATTGCATTTTGGTATTATGTATTATTACCCTCCTTTTTGTAGGCGCTTAAAAATGTTGGAGGAGGAGGGGATAATTGTATGAGAAGGATTAGGCTTTAGCTGTGTAGGCTTTTTAAGGGGTCTTATTTTGGAGAATAGGAAGTAAAAGATAAAAAAAAGGATGTCACTTGGTATTTTTACCTTAGTAAACTTCGTGTTTAATTAATTCATTTTTTGCTAATATTTCCCTTATTAAATTACTATTATTAATTGATAATTATAAAAATAATAATAATAATACTTGTTTGGTAGAACAGTGTTACTGTTAGTGCTCCATAAATGAAATGTGGTCAGCACCAGTTGTTAGTTAACTGCTACAATTTTGTATATCGTATTATATTGTCTCTATTTAAATAATTTAATAGCCATATTTCTTTAATCTTTAAATTTGGCTGATAGAAGCAAACTTTTTTTTTTTATTACAGTGGTATTTTATAAATTTAAAAGAAAAAAAAAATAAACATGGCTATTTAATTTCTTTCTTTTTTCTCTCTCTCTCAAAAAAAATAGTAAGGAAAATTACCGAAAATATCACCCTGAAGACTATTTACCAGCTTCTTTGTGGTGCATTTTACGATAAAGTGGTCACGTTTCTAAACATACCCCTGTCTGTCTTTGCTTAATCATATTTAAATGTGCTTAAAAAGTATTTTTATTTCTGTATTTATTGATGTTTGTCATCTAGAACATTAAAAAAAAACTCTTTGCTGCCAAATTAAAAAAAAAAAAATGAGCTTATTTCTCAAATAGTCAAAATTCTTTAAAAAGTAATTGATTATTTTTAAAAAATCACTCTGCTTTAAAAAATATTAAATTTTTAATAGAAACAGTGATTGATTTTTTTTTTTTTTTTTTTTTTTTAAGAAAGAATGTTTTTTTACCATGTCTCATATTACAAACTTTTTTTGTTGTTTAGTTTAATTATCCATGACAATTTTTGGAATCTACGGAAAAATATATTTATTGATAATCATTTTTATTTGATTTGACGATTCGGTTAAAATAAAATATTTTTCTATATAAATGTATTTTTCCTAAATGTAGTATTTTCATGCATCTTATGAAAATATCATTTTTTTTTCTTTGAGACTGTTAGGAAAGTTTAAAAGTGGAAGCAAGCAAAATGGCTCTAAAACGGGGGTTTAATTTACAATGTATGTTTTATGTCAAATTAGACCCTGACTTTGTGTCCGACATTGACACTGAAGGTTCAACTAGAGCCTGACTTTTTGCTCACTTTCGTTGTCTTGTTTGGTTTTAAATTTTATTCTGAGGAAAATCTGTTTCATTCATTATCTTAATCTTCTAATATACTGTAATTTTTTTTTTTTTTTCTAATTTTTTTAAATTAAATGTATTTTTTTTTCTTTTTTTTTTTTTTTTTCGAGAAAGGACTTCTTAAAACAGTTCGTCCCAAATTTTGTTTTTACTTTTACTTAAATAAACTCTAAAAATTTATGTATAAATTCAGTTAGTTTTTTCATTCCTTGCTACCAAGGAACACGTTGTTTTTGCCATCTCAACTTGTTCCAAAGACAACTCTAGAAAAATCTCTACTTTTAACATTCAATGGTTCCTGATAATGTTTGTTGCCCTAATTATAAAAAAAAAAAAGTGAATTGTTTTACGACTGCATTGACTTGACATTTTCAGATGTCAGCAAACCCTCTAAGCGAACATAAATTCAGGGTCCAGTTTAGTAGCATGTTTATATTGTAAATTGAACATGTCGTATCATAATTTTAGATACTAAGTCAGG
Source organism: Acanthosepion pharaonis (assembly GCA_903632075.3). NCBI lineage: Eukaryota > Metazoa > Mollusca > Cephalopoda > Sepiida > Sepiidae > Acanthosepion > Acanthosepion pharaonis. The sequence continues at coordinate 687,490 of CAHIKZ030000526.1, read as the reverse complement.
GTCCAATTTGACATTGATAGTGTATAATAAGTAGAACCCCCACTTTAGAACCACTTCTTTCGTTTCCACATTTAAATTTATATTTTCCCAAAAGTAAATCGAGTCCTAAAGAAAACCATTTAATTTTCATATATAGCAAAATGAACTGCATCAGAAAAATCCATATTTGAGAAAAAAAAATAATCTTAGGTTAACCGAAATTTTACCGTCTATTCCTTCCTAGGTAGGGAGAAATCCCTTGGGCTTGACTACAATTTATTTACCGGTCATACGAAGGAAACAGGTAGACAACGACTTCAATAAAGCAGTTGTGAGTTGGAAGCCTAATTGAATCTAAAAGTAGTGATGCAATCTCGTCACAATATTTTGACAAGTAAACCTCAGGCCTGATTGAACAATCGGATTACCATTAAAAATTGAACTATGTAACTACTCGTTAATTCTAATTAGAATTAGATTGAAAATCTCTGTCTAGCACAATAAGAGACTTGACAAAGAGGCTATCTTATTTAATTTTTTTATTTTAGGTTTTCTTTGAATTCAGTATTTATCAACACTGGTACGTGTGTTTATCAATTCCATTTTCTTTTTTTTTTTTTTTCTTTTTTTTCTTTTTTTTAAGATTAGTTAAATTGTTTTAAGTCGTCGCCTTTCTCCAGGGACTCAATCCAAAATTTGTATTTTTTTTTTTAATCCTAATTATTTTTAATAAATTTAAAATTGCAATTCTAATATTTTTTACATTCATCATTCATGGTTGGTAAACCAAACAGAAGAGAAATGTTTTCGGAATATGAGTCACGGTAAATATATTAGGTGGGAATCAAATTACCCATTACTGAAAAGTGAAAATAAGTCAAACTAAAAAAAAACAAACTTGCTTCTAATTTATATTGTCAGCGATTTGTAAAATGTGAGCTTTTTTTTTTTCATGTTTATTTATTTACTTATTTTAAAAAAAAAAAAAAAGAAAAGAAAATGTTTGTTCCAGATAGACTGATCGCTAAGAAGAATATTTTTTACCCAGGTTTTTAAAATTTTTAAATTCACTTGTTATGGATGAACGAACACTGTTAAAAAAAACAAAAATAAGAAAAACAAAAATGTCACCTGCCTCAGTACCCTCAGCTCTAAAAACTTTCCCCTCTCGACCTGTGCTTTACTACTGAACCAATTTCTGTACTTTTTTTTTTTTTTTTTTTTTACATATTTGTTACGTTCTTATTTACATTTTGAGTGATATGTACCGTTTTAAAATCACTTTGCCAGAATATCTTTTTAAAATCACTTGACATCATTTTTTGTCATAGAAAACATTTACTCAGGAATGTCAAAATATGACTAAATAATAATCAATCTTTCAAAAAGCTTTTTTTTTTTTTTTTTGTTTAATTAAATTTTATTAATACAATTTCATTGTTTTAAATTAATAGTTTTTAAGATTCTCCCCAAACTAACGCCCGCCACCACCTCATAAAAAGTGAACATTTTACCCCCCATTTTTTTTAACGATTTAATAAAATTAAAAATTTAAGTCCAAATAAGCTTTTTAAATGTTCTATCTATTCTAATAAATTAAAAATAACAATAAGTTTTCATCAGTTGAAAAATATTTTCTAATTTTTAGTTAATATGCAAATTAATCAAAATAATAGTGAATTTTTAGTATTGTAAAAAAAAAAATTTGTACTCATGAGTAAAAGGTATAATTTTATTTTCCAATTATTTCATTACTATTTTGTGTGGGTGTTAGTTAACACATTCTCCCTCCCCTCCAATCCTTATTATGTTAGTATTGAATATTTTCAAAGAGTATTTGTTAAATATTAAAACAAAAAAACATTAAATCATAATATTGATTTTTTTGGGGGGGGGTACAATTTTGTCAGGATTTTTTTCTTAGTGTTCAATTCATTTATCTATTTAATAAATGACATTTTATTATTTTCTCCGGAAGTGTAATTTCCTTAATCAGAAAAGTCTTGGATTTTTCCCCACCTTTTGTTTATTGCACCCCCCTCTTCAAATCAAAATAGCTTTGTCTTGTAACCAACGCAGTACTAAGCAACAGAAAATACTCACACATAATTGACAAAAATAATGATTATGAAAGAAGGTCACTGTATTTTGTAATACTGGGGGATCATTCATTCATTCATTCATAAGATTACATTGGGATTTCACACTTATAATGGTAGATGCAGCAGTTGACGTTTCTTTCCCCCCCCCCTCAATATTTGTATGTGACATATAATATATATATATATATATATATATATTACACATACACAAAAATATTGAGTGGGGAACAAATTACCCACTTTTTTTTTTATTTACACATTGCAATTTTGAGTTATTTCCAAAAACTGTTTAATGTTTAGCTTTTATTGATTGATACATCATGAAATAGCAATGTTTTTTTTGTTTAATTTTCTTTTTTTCTTTGGTGGACTTAAATGAAGGACCTGAAAACTTTAAAAGGAATAAAAGTTCTAATACATATATGTTCATGTAAACTAACTTCAGTTATTGTGTGACCCCTGAATTTGTTTTTAAATGAACTTTAACGCCTTCAGAAAAATTTTACCAGTGTATCGTGCAAAAAATGCATGATTTTTCAGTTTTCAACTTTTAAACCTCTTTAATAAAAAAAAAAAAATACTGGTGTATAGTTCACCCACCCCGCTTTTTTGCATAAGAAACTGGATATCAAAGCTCACAATTCAAGTTTTGATGTCCAGTTTTATGGTATTAGGGTTGTTTTTTTTTAAATGAGCATAAAGTTTTTCAAAATAATAACGGATGCCTACTTAATTCTTTCTTATATATATATATATATATATATATATATATATATATATATATATATATATATAGGAAAAGTATATATAAATCTTATTTTTAGGTTTTCTATTATCACAACGGGATATTTACTAACAAAAGTGATAGAAACAAAAAGAAATTAGCCCAAAACACACATTTAAAAAAAAAAAATTAAATTTCAGCATCCCCTCTCCTTCATGCACATGTGTAATCACATCAATATAAACATCACTTTAGTCTAATGATGTTCTAAAGGCTCAAATATCACTTCACACTTTTCTCTGGATTTTCCTATATATATATATATACACGCACACAATTATTTACATGCCCCTTAAAGAACTGTGTTCTTGATCAACAAAATTTATGAATAATTATATTGGACATACCACTACATGCTTATCAAGAAGACTTGTGTTACATCTTTCAGACTATAACTCAATTAGGGCCCATTTAAACACACCTGGAAACCTGACAAACTCAATCCACAACATACTTTTAGAAAATACAGCTATAATAGACTCATCTGCTAAAAATAATGTAAGCATTAAGAATAAAAAAAAGAAAAAGCCAACAGTCCATATCAACTATGAACATGGGCAATGTGCCGGCTTGTGTTTGGAAAATTAAAAAAACATTCCCATCACTATAGATACACGCATAAAAACCTACATATTCAGTTAAAAATAAAACAAACCCTCCTTGATAATGGTAAATAGAATAGTTGAAAGCACTTGTATATATAGAATATTTGAACTGTTTTTACATACTTTGTCCAGAAAAATTGAATAAAAAGCTTAATTGCAGTACCTTATTATTTATCTAGTAGATTTTCTAGATGTCACCTTCAACCTAAGAAAAGGTATATATCCACCATACAGACAACTTGCATATAAACATCTTACATCAACCTGCCATCAAACAGATCCCACAGTCAATTAACCACAGTGAAATCATCTTCAATGAAGCCAAGAGAGACTATGAAATTGCCCTAAAAGATAGTGAATTCCCAGCAACACTAACATACACACCACAAAAAAAAAACAACAGAAACAACATATGGTTCAACCCAGCATACAACAAAGACATAAAAACAAACATAGGAAAAACATTAAACTTACACAAGAGCAAAAAAAGCTCAAGCAATCTCCACAAGATATTCTACAAAATACAGTAAAAATCAGCTACAGTTACATTGAGAATATGACATAAATAATTAAAAACACAACAGGAAAACAACCAACAAACCACCTGCACAAATCACACCCATGTGTAACTACAGAACAAAGAATGTCTCTTAAGCAGAAATTGCTTGCAGAACACTAATATATGAAGCCACTGTAAAATCAGCAGATAACAAAGGAAAAATTTACATAGGAATAACTGATGGCCTTAGAAACAAAGAAACTACACACATAAAACATCCTTTATAAATAGTAAATATACAAACACCACAATGCTTTCTAAATGTATCTGGGAGATTAAAAAGAAGAACCAAATCACATCAAAAATATCATGGAAAATAAGGAAACAGCATCAGCCTATAACAATAAATCCCAAAACTGTAAATGCTCTCTGGAGGAGAAAATAGCTATAATTACTTTCCCAGACCAACACAAATTGCTAAATAAACAATCAGAATTCATCTCAAAATGCAGGCATGAAAACAAATTTTTACTACATTACTTAAAAAAGGAACAAGAATAAACAAAAATAAGTAAAATAAATTAATCCAAAACAATAAGTAAATAACTTAAGTAAATAAACAAATTAACAAACCATGAATGCACACATTAACAAAAGTAAATGTACTAATGACAACCAACAATAAAATAGCCAAAAGTCTGCATCTGGATCCACAATTATTTCCACCCAATAGCCCCTAGAATAATTTGAAACATATCCGTTAATGCCCACCGTTAGAACACCGCATGAAACAGACTGCTGTATCAACTACAATGTTCACTTTTATACTCAGATATGCTCTGTCCCTGATATTGAACACTTCACTCGATAAATATAGTGTATATATATATGTATATATATATATCTATATATAAACAGGAATCTACGTTGTCCTTATAAAAGCAATATGTCTGAAGATCTGCTGTTGGTAGGCAATTAGTGAGGACAATGTGTTTTGCAATAATAAGCAGGTGCTTAAAAAATTTAGATACTTATATGCATATATATATATATATATATATATAGAATGTGTGTGCAGTGAGTATGTAATGTATATGTTCGGCATGCTATGTATATTGTTCTGTATAAATATGTTTACTTCTCAATGCTTATACATGATGGATGGGCAAACAAAACGTTTAAGATAATCATCCAATTACATTTAATATTACGGTACTATAGAGTTAGGATAAGTATATGTCCTGGTGGTGGTAGCTTAGTGTCTTGGTAAATATTAGCTCCCAAGATGCCTCAACTTTGCTTATAAAACCTGAAACATATTTTTTGAAAGTTGTTTTTTTTTTTTTTTTTCTTCTTCTTTCTCTGGGGTGGGAGGAAGCAGGTGTTGCATACCATCAAATACTGTGTATTTGTGTGAAGATTTTGTACTCTGTATACATATGCACACACATAACAATAACAAAGATTGTTTTGCACACACAAAAAAATATAGGTTGACCAGGTTATTTCTGGATAAAAATTTTAAGGCCAGCAGTCTTTATAATCAAAATACTCAATATCAAAAGATAGAGTATTAATTGTAATAATAAATAAAATTAAATGTTCACTTATCATTGACTTCTGTGAACCTTGTGGTGATAGTATCTATTTATTAGGGGGTTCTGATAGTAGAAATTAGAAATTTTACTTACATACTTCCTGATGAGTGGATACTATCTCTATGAAACTCAGAATAGGGAATGATAAGTGAACATTAATTTTATTTGTCTGTCTCTCTCACATGCATAGTAGAACAAGTTAGTCCATGTAAGCTTCTTCTAGAATATAGTTATCATAAGCCGATGAAAGAAATTCAAAAAGAGAATATTTATTGCATATTATTAGGCCAATAGACAAAATAGAAATTTGCCTCGTATACCTTATGTATGTATGCTCTATATATATATATATATATATATATATTCTCGAATTAATCTGTAGGAAAAGACAATATGAATAAAGGAAAAAAGACAATAGGAAAACTACGTAGTTTTAGCAAACACGTTTCGTCTAATGCAGACTTTTCCAAAGTAAAAACAAAATGAATTTATTTGAACAAAGTATCTAAAAACAAAATATTAATAAATAGAAGAATTTAGAAACACTATTGTATATTCACTGGATGAACTGAAAAATTATATCATTTACTTTTTATGTTTGAAGAGAATTTTTCATGTGACGAATTCAGCTGTTTTGATTTCATGATATATTTGTTGTGTATGTTGGCATGGGAGAGCAGTGATTTTGTTAGGAAAGGTGAGATTGGAAAAAAAACGGGGCATAGATTATTATCTGGATAATATTCAATGGCGGCACTCTCGAGGATTTTCCTTCTGAGTGAATTTTTTTTTGTGTGTGTGTAAATTTTTTTTCCTATGTAAATGTATTGCTGGAAATTTTTTTTCTAATGTGTTTTTAGATTTTCATGCTTTAACCCCATTTTGGGGAAGGTTCACTATTTGCTCATAGCTGGGACCCTGATGGGTGCTACCATCCTATGCTATTGTTGGTCTTAAGTTGATTTTCTTGTTTGTGTATGTGCATATATTTTAAATGTTATGGATATATATATATATATATATATATATATATATATATATATATATATGTGTGTGAGGGTTGTGATTAACCTATTTTTACATGCTAGTGACTTTGTTTCTTGCAGAGTGTTCTTCTACTGTAGCTGCAATTTAGCTGCAAAATAAACTTAATCCATATTTTTGGGGGAGATTTGAGACATCTACAGTTAATGAATGAATACTGGTCACTGGTTATAAAGATTTGAGCCTGATGAAAAAGCTCCAAAATGCTATATTATGAATTGTCTTTTTTGAAAGCATTTGTTTGTTTTTAAGCAAAAAAAAAAAAAAAAAAAATTTGGGTTTTCTCAAATAAGATTTTGCCAAAATTGCAATCTCAAAATTCAGTGATTAGTCCACCAAAAAATAAAATGCAGTTTTCTTTCCCTTTTAGGAATTTAATTTAAGGATGTTAACTTTTGGGGGGGTGAAGATAAAACAAACTTAAAAGTAAAATTAACCTGAACCTTAAAATTTGTCTTTTTGGTTTTTATAATTACTTTTAAAAGTTGTGAATAGCAAAGTCCCCCAACCCACTATGATCTCTGGAAAATTATAGCAGCAACTGTGTTTCATCTTTGATAAAATCTGGTTAAAAAAAAATGTACATTTGAGTTTCAAAGTCCATATCAGATGAAAAGGTAGCATTTTATTTCTGGATATATATTCAAATCCTTTGAACTAGATATTGCCATTAAAGCACAAAGTAAAGTCATTTTTCATATAAAGATGTTATCTTGGAATTAAATTACTTGTAAAGGATAAAAATAACATATGAAGAGATATTAAAACGTTTCTGGGCTCTACCTGAGAAAAGAAAAAGTGTGGTGGTGGGGGTACCCTATTACTCCAGTAAATAATATGGCTTGTTTGTTGATGGTCCTCATGGATTAGTTCATACCCTCCACTCCACATTTTCTGGTGTTCCTGCTGGTTGCATCTTGAATTGGCATTTGACTTGCTTTGAAACACTTCCAAAAATACTGATCTAAAAAAAAAAGAAAAATGTTTGCCAAAAGATTGAATAATTTTCAATAGATGTGAAAGTATATTCATGCAAAACTTTATGCAACTGCATGTTGCTTGAAATTGTCAGGCTTGTGAAGCCATTCCAATGCTACATTAAAAAAACTTTGCACAATGATTGAACATGTGTAGATAGTACAAAGACTGTCAGTGGATATTAGTAACTGAACAAGCATGACTGTTAAATGTTGCACTCAAAGTTTATACAATCTGAGAGAACTACTCTGTGTCTGTCTGTATGTATGTATATGTGTATATATATATATATATATATATATATATATAATATAATTACCAACATTATGTCTGCTTATTTTCATCATAATTCTTTCATATTTACGGATATTTTTTTTTTCTCTGACAGAAAAACAAATACATATGTTGAATGACAACTGCATTATCAAGACATCTTATTCTGTACAGGTCTGACCATTTGTCCATTGTGAGACATTAAATTCACATTTTCACATTCACACTTTAGAAAAATACTGATTGATAACACAACTATCCTACATCAAGAAAATAACAAATTAAAACTACAGATCTTTAAAGCAATCTTCATTAAAAAATTGAAGCCAATACTAAATAGAATCAGCTACGAATATTGTAATAATGTTCTAAAATGCCTATAAAAAGAACAGATTTCACGCTTTAATGCGCACTTGACCATGACATTCCAACATAAAAGAAAAAATTCCATAATGGATAACTTTCACATTCTAATGAATGTTAAAGCATATCTGTCAGCCATAACATTTAAATGCAAAAGAAAAAATTCAGTAATGGATAGCTTACACATAGTTTTTGCCTTACCGGTTGTATCCCTGATGATCTCAGAAAGAGATGGAAAGTACTTGGGGAAATAAGCGATTCTTACTGTTACAGAGCATTTCTTATTTCAATTGTAATATATGGAAAAATATTCGTGAATCCGAAAGGATTATGATGAAAATAAGCAGATATAATGTCTGTAATGTATTCAATCAGACATGCCTAAAAGAGAATTTGCTGCCTAAATACACAAATTATATATGTATGTGATAAAATATAGTTTTAACATATGCTATATTTATGGGTTAAAGTGCTCAATATCAGGGATAGAGCATATATAAATGTGCATCTGGATTCATAATTATTTCTACCCAATAGCCCCTAGAATAATCTGAAGCCTAACTGTTACCCCCCCCTCCAAAATGACCATTAGAATGATACAATAGACTACCCACAATACATCACTAACCTGTGTATATATATATATATATATATAACTGATTTTAGTAGGCATTATTTTCTTATATTCCTACTGGTTTAAGTATTTATTTTATAAGGGGTTTAAAATTTTAGAGAAGTGGGCATGAAAAAGGCAGAAGTACCCAACAAACAAAGTTTGCGATAAACAAGAAAAAGAAAAGAACAGAGCAAAAATAATAGAAATCAAGCAAACAATATATGCAAGGCAAAGCAACAGTAATATGCTACTGAAGAGTTCACAAAGTAAGAATTGGTGTTGACACACTAGTGTGGATTTGTACTGATGCACATAACATTCTGACTTCAAGACAAGAGAGACCGGGACTATTTTATTTGCTGAGAAAAAATCCCAGCATGCATTTGTGTGATTTTTGGCTATAAATTGTGTAGGAGCTGGGGTGTTTTACAATCATTCCAGCCAAAATTGGAACCAACCGAAATATTAATTTATTTTTAAAATCAAGTCCCTAATATATATATATATATATATATATATGAGAGAGAGAGATAATATTAGTGGTAAGTATACATATGCAATCATACATCTAAAATTTATGATTCCAATGGAATAAATTATGACCATGGAATATTAGTGTTTAAGCCTTTTTATTTATATATATATATATATATATATATATATATATATGTGTGTGTGTGTATTTAGGCAGCAATTTTTTCATTCATGCATGTTTCATCAAATAATATAGACAAGTTTTGTCTATTTTAAGTAAGTTCCTTTCATATTGTCTGATAAGTTTAATAACATTATCATTGAAAGGCGAAAGGAAATCACCATATTGATACATGTTTAAATCCAATCTAAGCTTTCGGGTTACATAAACCATTATCAAAGATGGGAATTACTTTTCAATATATCAACCAATACATGGACAAAACATTAACGATAGTCTGTTTTTGTGTGAAAAATTTCAAAGCAACGACTAACTCGTGTATACAAGACGCGGAAGCAAAAATCGCATCGCAGCTTGTGACGTCACACATGACCATGCGAGAGTGAAAATGAGAAGTATTAAGTATGGGAAGCCGTTGGTATAAACCAATTATAGGCATTTAACAATATTTGTGTGTGTGTGTGTATATATATATATATATATATATATATATATATATAAGCAGCAATCCTTCTTTCATGCACATTTCATTGAATATGGCAGACAATGTGCTTTATTTAGTTTTTTATACAATTTCTCATGCGATCTAATAATTTTTTTTTCTTTTCAGATGATAAATTATATAAAAACTGTCAGAATGTGTTTTTTTTTTTTTTTTTTTTTTTTTTTTTTATCCGAGCACTTTCAGCTATACATTTAGCCATTTTCAAGGATTAAATATTTTAACTGTTAAATAAGAAAGTTTGTTGTATGTATGTTTTATAAAATATTTTCATTTTTCAAAACGCGGTCAAGATATTGTGTCCATGTTCAAAGTTAATATTATTTTATATAATTTATCATCTGAAAAGAAAAAAAATTATTAGATTGCATGAGAAATTTTATAAAAAACTAAATAAAAGCACCTTGTCTGTCATATTCAATGAAATGTGCATATATATATATAATCTCAATGGATTATGCCATTATGATAATTGTGAAATCTTTAACTATCTCCTTGTTTTTTTTTGTTTTTTTTCTAAGCATATATACTTGAGATAATTTATTAGAATGAAAGATTTTGCTTGTTTTTTTTTTTTTTGTGTGTGGGGGGGTTGTTATTGAACAGAATCATGAAGCACCTGGTGAGAAACCAACTTAAAAGCAGTGGCTTACAGGATTAGCCTGGAAGCCACCACTTGGCAGTAGGTGTTCAGTAATTCATATCAGCATATAATAAAATAAGAACTAATAGTAAATAATAAACACTGTCAATTTGTCTGAATACTAAATTCCAAAATGTTGACTAATGTAGATATTTACGAAGCTTAGTCCAATTTCATTGGCGTTTGGTTGAAGAGAATAGGAAGAATGCATTCAAATTCCATTTTATGACATTAAAAATCTGTTTTACCTGACCACAGTGATCAAAGGTTTTGGTGGGGGAGGAATTATGCAAACCCTAACTCAATCAGCTTTCTCAGAGGTCCAGATGGTGAATGATAGCAAAGATTTCATGCTTACACCTGAAGATGTAAGCATAGATTCATTTTGTGATTGTCATGTTCGTATTTGAATATTGCTAATTAAAATTAATTTGTAGGCTCTTATTAAACTCATAAGATATGAAATTACCCTGAGTAATATGCAGCTGTTTTGAATTTGAATGATGACTGGTTAATTTTTTTCTGGTCAAAGCTACATAAGTACAATGTGTATTTATCTAGCCATATGACAAGCAATAGCTTCATTAAATAATATCATGTCACTGGTTATGGCACTCATTTCCTTTGATCACAATGTCCATGACCTTTCATGATCAAGCCGCATTACTGAACATATTACACTAAGCACGAATAAACCCCTGGAATTTGTGGTAATGGTAATTGATGTTTTGTACAAAATTGTTTTTATTCTAAAAATATTGATTTTTTTTTTTTTTTTTTTCTGCATGTTGTATGAGTGGGTGATGAAAAGTTCTTGGCCTAATTAAGAAGCTATTCCAAAAAAGATAAATTAATTTGGTTACATTTTTTTTTTTGGAAGTGAGTTTGGCCTGGGGTTGTACCAATTGACTGATAATTGGTCAATTCAGCATTTGTTGATTAATCGGTTTTCATGCTTGGTCATCCATGTTTATTACATCACTGAAATTTCATACCTGGCTTAAGAATCATCAGTTACCTTAAAGAATGAATTTAAACTATACTCTCTTTTTTTTTTTTTTTTTTTTTTTTCATTATTATTGAGAGTAATTAAATTACTGATTAATCAGTGCAAGTCTAATTGACCCAAGAACATTTGAGCTTGTCTCCATGCACACAGAAGAAAGCTGAAAGTATTTGTATGCTGGACAATTTATATCAGAATTTTTTTTCTGGAAACCAGAAAAATAGTTTGAAATAGAGAAAGAAAAACAAACAAGAAAAATCATTAAAGAATTTTCTTTTGGGTGTTAACCAAATTTGTATAAATGAAAAATTGCTATTCAAATGATATATATATATATATATAATATATATATATATATATATATTTCATATAATTTCTGGATCAGTACAAAGGAAGTGGTATGTAATATTTTATGATTTACCTATTAACATCCTGTTCAATTTTCAAAATGGCCAAAAGTGTCTGCATAGCCTTATAGGTGCTGAGTTATTTTCCACCCTGCCATCTGTTTCAGCCCCATGAATGAAATGTCACAAGCCTTTTGCTACTCTATCACTATTTCCATGGCAAATGTTTAAACACGCTACATTCCTTGGTTCTGTCAGTTCAGACCTTGAAAACTATACCAAACCATGCCGCATACACAGGGTTGAATTGTCCTCATTCCCTTTGTATTTCATTGGTAAGAAGGAAGTTGCTCTCAGACAGCGTTTTCACAAGAGCCATTACTTTGTGGAACAAACTCCCATGAGGATGCTTCCCTGGTCACAACACACACACACATTATATATATATATATATATATATATATATATATATATATATATATAATTAGTTAAATACACAGCATCTACTCCAAACATGAATATCTGCAAAATAACATTTAAAGTAGTAGTAAGAAATCTTTCATTTCCCTATTGGTATCAGGCATTTATGGATACCTTTTATATATATATATATATATATATATATATATATATATATATATATATATATATATATATATCTCAAAGTTCATTTTCAATTCAACCTAACATTTATCTTTTATGTCAAAATGCTAAAACAATCTTACTTTCTGATAAAGGACAGAAGTTTTCTATTTACTAAAACCAAGTCCAATTTTCTGTTTGTTTCCTCTGTCCACCCGTTTGTCTTAAGTCGAGCCTAAAATGTTTTATGTCAGTGTAAATATGGCACAGCAAAAGCATATTGCAGCAAAGAGAGTAGTTAGAGAAAATCAATTGATCTTACTGTATTATACATGAAATCTATACTCCAATTATTGATCATCATCATCAGAGGCTATTCTACTCTGGGACTGATTATGCAATTGCAAATTGATAATATTCCCCTTTCATTTGCTATACTGAAGTCACAAATAGTCAACAAATGGCAATACATTTTCAGAATATTAAGTAATTTTATTTTTATATTTTATTTTGCTAATGTTCTTTCAGTTTTAGAATGAAGGTCAATGGACAAGTACAGATTTGATGGCACAGGTTTTCAGTATACATTTAGTGTCTTGAAAAACTGAAAGGGAAATAACTCTTTGTTAACATTCTTATTAGTGAGTGAGCAGCATGCCAAGAAAGTGACACAAGGGATACAAATATATGAAGCCCAGTATACCCGTCATGAAACCCAGTCTAATAAGTGTGCACCAGGCACATGCATCTCAGCCAAATATATTCAATATGGTGACAGGGTTTTATAAAAACAGCATATAACCTTGTAGGTGGGTCCCAGTTAGAAATAACTTTAGGTTGACTAACTCAAATGATCTCTGATTTGAAGGTGTTCTCAATTATCTAGATGTGATTTCCAAGTCATCCAGACTGCTTTATCCTTCAAGTTACCAAAAAAAAAAAAAAAACTAACCGTTTCAACAACTGGCCATGATGCTCCTCCACTTACTCCCACTCATGAAAAGTGATGTGCAGTGTTTCATTTCCTAGGGAACATGCCTTAAATGTTTAAGGTCATGTAAACATCAACTGCAAGAATACAGAATGCGTGGTGTCAGCAGAAGGATGAGCCCAACATGCAAATTACAAATTGAAGATAACAAAATAAAACAAGTACAAAAACTTAAATATCTGGAAAGTGTTATAACAGAGACAGAAAGTATGGCACTGAAATCCAAAGACACATTGGGATAGCGAAAGATGCCTTCCAAAAGCTAAGCAAAGCATTAAGAAACAGAAAAATTTTGTTAGAAACAAAGAAAAGAGTTCTGAACTATTATGTGATATCAATAACTCTTTATGGTAGTAATTGCTAGACAGTCTCCTCTGGTAAAGTTAAGAGACCTGAATCAACAGAGATATGGTGAGGATTTTATTGGCTGAACATGTGAGCAATGAAGTTTTAGTTAAAATTGAAACAAAACAAACTCATGTGGGCTTGGAAAATCTGATACTCACAAGACAGATTGAAGGCAAGAGGAATAGAGGAAAACAACACATAACATTTTTTTTCATTTTTTTTATTCTGTGGCCCGTGGATGGAGTCGTAGGGGCACCATGTTTACTGCATCTGCAGTTGAAGTGGTATTTCTTGGGCAAGTTAGCTTGATGGAGGCCAACCATCTCCAGGCTAGTTTTGAATTCTATAGAACCCAATCTGTCCTATTTACAGATAGCTGAGGGGAGAAGCGGATTCATGCCTTTCCTAAGGGTATTAGCACGTAAGTGAATATAATGGATCCTAATGGAATTCGAACTTGGCTCTCCAATTCCTCAATCCAAGCTGCTATCCATTACTCCACTGTGCCTCCCCTCAGCATACTCAGTGAGCTGAAGTAAATGGATGGTGGAACAAGGTTTAGAGGAAATAATACACAAAATTTATTAAGAGCGACAAAAGACAGGCAATCATGGCTCTCCATAATTTCCTATGTCCTGAAGTGACATGGCACATAGAAAAAACAACTGTGAAGAAAATTTGTTAGTGAATGGAATATTTACTGTCGCACATCTTAATTCAACAAGACAAACCTTGTATATGTTAACACCTCCAATTGAGATAAGCCATGTCTGTTGTTGTTATTATTATTTCTTCTTCTCCTTATAATTATTCAAGTTATTCATCTTTTTAGATGGCTTGTTAATATTGCTTAAAATATCTATATGGTTTTTGCACTTATATAGCAACAACTTGAAAATGGATATTATAAATTGATAACAAATTCTTGTCATGACCTTAAGATCTCGTTACTGGCATACTCTGATGATGAGCATGGGAGATAGAGAATAAAATATATATATATATATATATATATATATATATATATATATATATAGTATATATAACTCACTCTGTTATTATGATAGATGTTAATGTACAGGGTGAGTCAAAATTATGTTAACACTAGTATGAGAGGAATCATTTATTCACATTTTACTGAACAGTCTCCACCTGTCTGCCAGTATGATTTGCTGCACAAAAACCAGCGATCAACAGTACAATTAAGTGCCTTGACACACATTTCACAGGGAATGTTTGATATTACACTTTTTATATTGTCCTTGAGTTCTTCGATGTCTCTAACTTTTTTGCTATACACGCAATCCTTTATCATACCCCATAACCAGAACTCATAGGGAGTAATTGGCCTATATTTCTTTACAACTCCAACTGTGACTGCAAATGCTTTCTTACAAATGCTGCAAGAGTTTGCCATTGATAACATACCCTGCTCGTCTGATTTGTAGGGGTATTTCCAACAGGATGGTGCACCACCTCATTTTGCCTGTATTGTTTGCACTTGTTTTGATCAAAATTTCCCAAATCGTTGAATAGGTCGCAGCGGACTGTTGACATGGCCACCACACTTTTCTGATCTGGCACCCAGTGACTTCTGGTTATGGCATATGATAAAGGATTGCATGTATAGCAAAAACGTTAGAGATATCGAAGGCACTAAATTGTACTGTTGATTGGTGGTTTTTGTACATCAATCATGGGGGTGGACAGGTGGGGACTGTTCAGTAAAATGTGAATAAATGATTCCTCTCATACTAGTGTTAACATAATTTTGACTCGCCCTGTATATTACAATATATCATAATAACAGAGTGAGTTAATATATATATATATTCTCTATCTCCCATGTTCATCATCATTATTCCACCGATCCTCCTCCTTTTATGCAATGAGGGAGGTGCTACTTAGGTTTGGAATCTCCAGAACCAAGCATCCCTCATTTATTTATTGTGTTCTGCCTAAAAATGGTAACAATTGAGAGAGAAAATGTATGTTCACTCAAAGGCAGGTACTATGCTTTTATCCCAGCCTGATGACCAGGGAGTGCAGAAAAGCGTAACTCGTGCAAAGGTGCATTGTAGAATTATAGTTTGCAGAAAAATCAATATTCTATATTCCAACAATTTAAATCTCTCACTCTTTGATCTTGGTTCCTCTTCCCTATAAAAACCTAATATATCTTTCTGGTTGATAACTACTGGTCTATCAAGATAGAGGAAATGCTGGTAAACTTAATGACTTCATCTGTTTAGATTTGCTGAAATTTTTAGGTAGCATCTTGTCCCCGGATATCTTGTGTTTTGTTTTTTTTTTTTTTTTTTTTATTGTAGGGGTTAGAGCAATATTTTCTTGTAAGCATTAAACTAAACAAAATAAAATCCTATTCACTGTTGTCCAACCCTTACCTCACAGTTGGTGGGGGGGGTGTAAACGGTAGTGTCAGAGCTATGCCCTGAACATCGTTCCTGGTAGGGCCACCCAAGGCGGACAGGTCTGACACACACGCCGGCTAACAAGGGCTCTGGTGAAAATCCAAAGAGCGCCTGCATCGGGTAACCGGGTGGCTTCTGGTGGATTCCTGTCTCTATGTCTGTGGGAATCCTGCAAGCAAGAATGTTATCCGAGTAGGCCTGGGTACCCTACTTCTGTAATTTATCCCAAGAATCTTCTTATAACAGGAAGAAGCCGCCTCAATCCGCCCAGGGTGAATGCCGATCAGTACAGTACAGTAGTAGTTGAATGATACCAGTGTTATTTATTAATTTTAATATAAGATTCTATTTCTGTCACCAGAAAAACTCACTGTGTTTTGTTGTCTTAAAAACTTACATATTTTATAATCCATTTATATTTCTGAGATGAGGTATTGCAACTATGTACATTGTTCAAACTGTTGTTCTCATTTTTATTGTCATATCCATGACGTTTCAGTTGTATGTTCCAGCATACTTCAGGTGATGTATGTTAGAATTTCAAACCAAGCCCTTTATTTAGCCCACAGGGGTAAGTGGTTCTAGTCCTACATGTCATATCTGAGTTATTTCCCTTTAGTAACTCAACTCTCCAAGTTTTTGTTCCCCTCTGCTGTGGCCAGGGGTTTGGAGGCTGGAGCATACAATGGCTGAAATGTTGTCTGGACAATGTAAATAGTGTAAACATTTTATAGTATAAAACATAATACAACTTTATATATTTATTGATCATACAACCTGATATATTGTTATTGAAACATAATGCATTACTTAACAAATATGTCATGTTAGCATAACAACGGAAAATCTCATTGACAGATATCAACTTAATAATTATCGGTTTTTAGATTGTTTACATTTGAACTAATGCCTGCATTTTTATTATTACAATGGCCAAAATGATTGAATAAAACAATAAAAATGAGGATATTTTTCCAACTCTAAATAACCCCTTATTCGAAAAATTCAGACAGATTATCAATTATCTATACTCACGATGACTGTATCTTCTCATTCTCTCCCTTTTCCCTTTTAATCTGTTTTTCTAAATATTATACAAACATTGATTTATTTCATATGCAAAAAAGGAAAAAAATGCTTTATTATCTTACTATTGCGCTCGCTCTATCTCTTGCTCTCTCATTTTATATATATATATATATATATATATTAATATTATTAAAGTAATGAAGTGTTTGGCAATCTGTGTGGATAATTCCAAAGGGGGTGTAACCCAGAGAGCTCAATGTAACACCAGAGTAAATATTGATAAAATAATTAAGAGATAACCTTAAGGTTCCATGACTATAATTTATTTCCACAGAAAATGTATTTTTCCTGGTTCAACAGGTCACATCTCTAGTTACAAAGGAATTTGGTTTCTTTTATTTTTAATATAAGTTTTTGAGGGATAGTTTTAGATTGATATAAGTTGGGAGGGGGGAGGACTATAGAATGGTCTATCTTGGAAATGGAAAGTAGGGATAATGTTTTTTTAAACCATCTTTAATAATTTATGTAGGTTCAAGTGTACTCAGTCAAGAGGTCAGACAATTTGACCTCTTATATAGTGTGGGTGTTGACATAGAGGTCAATATCCAGCAGTTGGGTGTTGACCTCAATGTCCACTTTTATATGTAAATATTCTTTATTCCTGATATTAACTTTAAATTCTAGTCCTGTTAAATTGTGAAATGTTTTATT
Organism: Acanthosepion pharaonis; assembly: GCA_903632075.3. NCBI lineage: Eukaryota > Metazoa > Mollusca > Cephalopoda > Sepiida > Sepiidae > Acanthosepion > Acanthosepion pharaonis. Next base: position 669,400 of record CAHIKZ030000526.1, on the reverse strand, counting down.
ACTATTATACCTGACAGTGCACGATTTGATCTCTCTATATATATATATATATATATATATATATATATATATATATATATATATATATATATATATATAAAAATTTGCTACATGGCTTGAAGTTTGATTGAGGTATGAAACTGACAGTCACTATGCTGTGTTGATTTGTCTCTGCACACACATACCTATATAAAATAGTTATAGTTGAAAACATGAATTTTTTTTTTTTTTTAATTTGTCTTCAGTTCCAACTATTTTTCTGCTGTCCAGGGAAAGTTTTATCATGAATTATTCAATGTCTTCTGAGCATTTTCAGCTTTTATAAACCATTCTTAAACATACATTAATACAAACATTAGCTATGAAATTATTCATATCTACAGGCACAACCTTAGAAACCCCCATTAAAAAAAATCTGCATAAATGGACTTGTGTGTTATATATATATATATATATATATATATATATATATATATAGATAGATAGATAACTAGACTCGTTTCGAAAACCCCTCGAATTTTTGATTTGCTAATCAAATCAATTTCGGGGAAAAAAAGGTTTTAAAAAAAGAAAGAGCTATAAACATGAACTTCTGCCGACGAAAAAATCGCACAGATGCAGGCCTGAAGCCCAAAGAACCCTGATACGAGTAACAACTAACTAACAAAAGAGCTAAATACAACCGTAGAGCAGACCTAGATACACCTAGTGAGCCAGACAAACCTACCTAGGTTTCACCTAAACGGATCGTCAGGGAAAGGCAAAATATTTTTGGTGTGTGTGTGGGGTCAGCTTTCCTTAATAAGTTGCCAAATTCATTTCTTTTTATAAAATTAAAGACTTTGTTGCAAAGAACATTTGTACCCTCTTGTTGGGTAGCTGATGAAGAATATGTGGTAGTGTGGACAGTGGTGGAACCTTGCAGCTGCTCCAGGGCACAAAATCACTCTATGATTAGCAAGTTTATTGGAAGTGCATGCTGGCCAAAACATGAAATGTGTTAAAGAAACAACAACAAGTGTTGTTTAATTGTTTTCCCTCGGTGGAGACCAGATTGAAAATTAACCCATATTAATGTTTTAAGATGTATTTCTGGAATGGTAAGCCTAGTGTTTCTATTTAGCAAGCACTGCCCTCTGTTGTAACATCACTTGGGATTATGTCCATATTCTGCAACATTTTTGTCCGTGCCTTTGTTAAACCAAAAAGCTTTTTAACTTCATATTGTGACCAAGAAAATGGTTAAGAAATAATAAAACGAGTGTTGCAGTAAGTACAACAGAAGAGTATTACACGACCAGTGAATGTGTGTCAGTTGAACCAGCGTTCAATCTATTCGACAGTTCCCCCTTCTCTCCAACTAATCTTATAGTAGGCGGAAGAGTCTAAGATAGACTCTTTAGATGGAGGACACCACAACACTTCACAATATCTTACGGCGATGATGTTTTCCCTAATTTATAAATAGCATTGTGCAGACTGTTGGATGTTGCTGTCTTTGTGGTGTCCTCTGAGTGTTCTTTGAGCAAACTAAAATTAATAAAAAAAACTTTCCAAAGCACAGTTGCTGTCCATCTGTTTTTTTTTTTTACAAGGAGTTTTGTTGGTCTCTCGCTCAACTGCACTCCACGCATAATAATCAAGGGGGTTGTGTTCTGGAGAGTTAGCTGACCAGATGTAAGTGGTGATGTGGTCGTAGAAATTGTCTGACATCCATAACTGGGTTCTCCTGCTTGTGTGGCATGGTGCAGAGTCCTTTTGCTAGACAGTCTTACAGCAGCCACCCTCTTGACCCAGGGCAGCACTACCTCCTCAAGGCACTTGATGTAGGCCTCTGTGTTGAGTGTGAGGCCCTGTGGGAAGATGAATGGAGGCATGACGTCGCCATCACTAATGATGGCAACTATGCCTCCATTTATCTTCACACAGGGTCCCCAAACACCTTCATAATCACCATTAGACTCATTCACCTCTTTCCAAATCCTTTGCACTGTCCTCAGATTGACAACCAAACACTCTGAAATGATTGTATTGGAGCTTTCAGTCTGAATGCCAAGCAATACAGCATGCTCTTTCCAAATTATTGGCTGAGTGAATTGCACCCTGGTGCTCTTTTTCTCACAGATGGTGCCCAACTGACCATGCTATACTGTGCAGTTGGCTAAATCAAGAACAATGCGCTTGTGAAAAATGAAAAATATAAAATGGCGACAACTTACCCATTGCACCCTCTCTGTGTGTGTATATATATATATATATATATATATATATATATATATATATATATATATATATATATATATATTGTCATCAAAAGACAGACTGTTTCGCTGTATCACAGCTCATCAGTCTTGCTAGACATCCGGTTTGCCTCTAGCTAGGATCGAAACCCGATTGAATTGGCGTCAGTCGGGATTCTACCACTAAGCCGTTGGCGCGTGGCAGGAAGAAGGTGAAGTTTAAGTGTATTTTATTTTTAGATAAACACCCAGTGACTGAGAGAACTAAATTGATTTACCAGAGAGTCTTGCATTATTAGCCATAATAGTCACTGTTTACAAACTCACATTTCCTCCCCAGAGAGCTCAACCGAAATAAATTTTTCAGGAGCATATATATATATATATATATATATATATATATATATATATATAAATAAAAATGGTTAAACAGTTGGTCAGAGTTAAATTAGACCAGTAAATGGTTTCATTAAAAACATGTAACTAGGGATAAAAGCAAATGTCCAGAAGGAGTGGTTTACAAAGCAGAAGTAAATGGCCAGAACAAGGTATATGTAGGGTGCCCTGAAGGCAGCTTTAAAAAGTTATGGTACAACCATAAGTTTGCATTCAAATTATAAAACCATAGGAATTGTACCAAGCTAGCCAGCCATGTGTGGGAATTAAGGAAAAAAATAATGAAAAAAAAAAATAAATAAAAGCCCTAATGTAGGTTGGAGCATATTGAAAGGAGCCTGGCCTTGCAGTGGTGGTAATGATGCCTGTAGGCTGTGCCAGAAAGTGGAATTAGCAGTAATAATTTATCCAGACCAAAAAAAATCTATTAAATGAGAGGTCTGAAGTCATGTCCATATGTAAACCTACTAAGTATATTTTGTGTTTGTATGAACCTGATTAAAAGTACATAATTTTTTTTTTTTTTTTTTTTTTTTTTTTTTTTCACCCAATTTCCTCACTCTTGCCTTGCCCCTCTCCTTTTTGTTTGCCTTCCTGTTGTGTGTACATAAACAAATAAAGCATTAGGAAATCAATTGGTCTATACTGTCTGAAGAAACTTCCATGGTTGAAACAATGGTAGTGTAGGTAGTTGATCTTCCTATTTTATTAAGATATATATATATATATATATATATATATATATATATATATATATAAAATCATAGCTAAGGAATATTTATGTTTTAGCAGAACAAAATAAACTGCCATTTGCTTACAGAACGAAAAACACTTGCAGATATTTTTAGCATTAAAATATTGATGCATTTCCCAACAATCCTATATTCTTCAGAGTAAATTATTTTTATGGATGACCAGTGGTGCAACAATATAACGGAAGGGGTTTTCTCTTTAGAGAGAATGAAAATGTTAAACCATTGCTGAAATCTTAAAGCTCACAAGTAAATTGTTCTGCTTTCCTGCTGTCCCCGTTTTTCTTTGTATAATAGTACCAAATAAAAATTATCTCTTATCATTTAAAGAAAATCTCATTAATAAATCTGATTTTTTTTATTTTTTATTTTTTATTTTTTTTTTATTTGTAAAACAAGGCTTTTCTCTCCCTTAATCTGAGCTTTCCTATGTTCAGAATTAAAACTGGTTCAGCCCATTTTTAAGTACAGATGCATAGAATGGTTGGTGACGTTTATTGATTTTTCTCTACTGCCTTTTACAACTACTATTGCACATGGGCAGGTCTTCCTTTGGTCTGTTGTGTGTGAGTGAGGAAAGTAGAGTGGGTGATGTGGTGGGGGACAACTGTCGTTCTGCAATTTTCTGTCACTTGAACAGTGGCAGGAGACACAGAAAACTATTTAATCAACAGACTGCTTGCTTTATGCATTTAAGGAATCTTCTTGACAGTGCTGGAATGATGACATCATCGATGATGGCACGGATCAACTTGGTGGTGGGTGAGGGGTGGGTAGGCAATAATAAGGAAACAAAGAAATTAGGGTGGCTTTGTTGGTGAGTGGATTGTGGAGGGTTAGTTTGTTTTCAAAAAGGCTTAAAATTTTATGTTAAACCTGTCATCAAGGCATTTATAGAAAGAATTATATCCTTATGTATTAAAAAATGTGCTGATGTTATTGCATACTATTAAAATCAATACTATTAGGTTATTAAGAGGAGTCTAATGAGGCACCTAGTGAGAATCAAACTTGGTTTTAGAGACAAGCTTGTGGACTGTTATGAAAGTACATACCACAATGTTTATAATTTAGCAGTGAAGGAAGGTAGATAGATTGGTACATGTTGTTGTTTTTTTTATTTTTTTTCTGGTATTTGCTTAAAAACTACAACTATATTTGTCGATTTTTAATTAGACCAATTTATAGTAAAATGTTTTTCCTACACTTTTTGTTTTAATTCCTCACACACAAATGACTAAGTTTGTAGAATAATAAAAAGTAACATATTTTTTAGCATAATCTCATTCTTTGTCAATGCATTTACTCCGATGGTGAATACTACATAGATATACAGTGAAAATTTCAGATCCGAATTCAGTTTTTTTTTTTTTTTTTTTTTTAAAGGATTTATTTTTGTTTGTTTATATTTTTTATTATTATTAATATTTAACCCCAAACACGGCAATACATCCACTAAGATGCAAGGGACTACTGATTGAAAGAATGAGAGAGAAAATTTAGAGAGGACAATAAAAGAACAGGAATTAAGGAGATAGAAGATAATGATCAAATTGACATTGCATTTAAAAACTACAGCTAACTACATGCTGATTTGGGCAGCAACCTCTCTTTTTAACCATCTTTTGTTAAATATGGTAGACAAGGAAAATTGAATAAGATTTTTTTTATTTAGTTTTTCTAGCATTCTTACATTTTGTGGGTTTACAAAACTGGTCTCTCTCTCTATATATATATATATATATATATATATATATATATATATATATATATATATATATATAAATAAAATTGTGAAAATGCTGTTTAGAAACTCATCTGTTTGTCAAAATTCATTGAAATGGTTAATATAGAATATATGTATTAGTAACAAGATGGTTAAATATCATATGATATATAGAAATCAGCCTTGAAGAAAATCACTTCACAATCTTTCCTAAAAAGTTATGTCAATTCACACATAATAAAAAAAACCTTACCATTTATCACTCTGCTGTACAAAAATTTATTCTATCACTGAAGGTGACTCTGATCCCTGAACAATAGTGTCTTTGAATTTCATAGTTGTGTTGTCACATCCTGCTATAGCAATAAAAAACAAGTTTGAATGAAATTAACAATAAGGATACTACAATTGAGACCTTGAAAAAGAATGCAGTGGAAAGGGAAGTAATATTAATAATGCAGTTTGCTGAAGGTTGTGAACCATGATTGCCTTTGACACCCTTTGATCACCTTGATGTGGCGTAATGGTTAGCAAGCTTGTCTTGCTAGATCAATTAAGACTGAACAATGAGTTTGATCCTCACTGGGTGCCCCAAACTTTCGACCTTGTGCTACATCTAAGCTACACTTAGAAAGTCACCATGACTGCCTCTATCCTGAAAGGATGTGGCATTTAAAAAAAAAACAAAAAAACATGAAATGGCAATATATTAACTCTACTTTTTTTAAAATTATTATTATTTTTTTATGAGATGAATAAATTGTCATGGAAAGTGGAATTTGCAAATGAAGTCAGGTTTGGTTGCATTCACTTTCACACTAAAGCCATTGCAAAAGGCATGATTCCATCTCTTTTCTCTACAGACATGGATTGAATAGCAAGTTCATCAGTGCTTGATTGTCAACCAGTCTAAGAGAAGGAAAACTCTGAATTACAAACTGTTGAGAAGGCAACAGGAACACAACTCCACTAGCTTACTGAAAATTCATGATATTTCACAAATAAAGCAAACTGTGGAGTGTCATGATCACTTATATTCTGAAAAAAAAATGGAATTTAAAAAAACAAAAAACAAAAATTAAGCATTATCAATTTGTGACTAATTTAATTCTTTTAGTTGATTTTTATTACAACTTTATTCAAGCCATCACTTTTAAATATATTGAGTAACCTTAGTATTGCAAAAAGCTGTAATTGTTGAAGCAGAGTGAAAATAAAAAGGCACTCACTATACATATTAATAATGGCCTACCAAATAAGCTTGATAAACATGGGTCCGAATCAGGTAGATTACTTCGTCCATTATCCAGATACCTTGGAACAGGGGTTTGAAAAATGTTTGGATAATTTCAAATTCCAGGTAATTGAATACCTATATTATCAAAAAAGAATGAAGAAAATTCATTTTCTGAAATAAATTTATCATATATATCATCACATAACATTTTTAAATGCTTTGTTCAAAGTTTTGCCAAATTTACTTTTGATGAAAAAAAAAAAAAAGTCAAATTTTATCTGTTCTAGCTGGCCTCATGTTTCTGACGTTAACTTAGACATTTATCAAACATAATCATTGCTTTGGTATTTGAAATTAGGATATTGCATCTGTTGAACTTTTACCTGAGCAATATCATTACCCTCCTCCTCTTCAACATTTTCTGGCATGGTGATAATTCAAATTTATATTTGTTATATGAAAACAAGGAAATTAACAGGAATTGATTTTTATCAGCCTTTTTATCAAATACTGAGCATGATTGCCTAAATTCTCTAGCCTCTTGTTTGATATGAAATATGTAAATGGGTTTAGTCTAGATGATTGAATAATGTTGGGATGACTTAGTTTTTTTCTCTTCATTTTATGTCTGGAAAATTGGGATACAGATAATCAAGGAAGTATTGTATCCAGTATAGGGCTTTAAGTTTGGTCCAAGACTACAAGAAGTCATTATTTGGTGAAAATCAGTTCTCTATATGTCTGTTAGAGGAGGCATCTCTCATCCTCAAGCAAAGCAGCCTTCATGTGTGCTTATTTACATTGTACGCACATCTAATAATTACTCCTTCTACTTACAGGGAGATGACTGGTAGGACTTAATGTAAATAGATTTCAACACTGTTTACATTGTTCGAACTGTTGTCCTCATCTTTATTGCCATATACATGATGTTTTGGCCATTGTATGCTCCAGCCTTCTTCAGGTGATTGGAATTTTGAACTGAACCCTTTATTTTGTCCACCAGGGTAGATGCATTCAGTCATCTGAAGAAGGCCAGAGCATACGACTGAAACCTCATGAATATGATAATAAAGATGAGGACAGCATTCCAAACAATGTAAATAATTATCAGAAAATAATTATCATCTCAGAAATATAGACAGATTCCAACACCTTCAAATGAAATTCAGAATTAGCCTTCCTCAGTACTGAGAAAATGTTTTGGTATTTTCCATTATTATAAGATAATGGTAATATCATTGTAATGAAGTGAATGTACTGGCAAAATAACTCTCTCGCTCAAGTTCTGTAGATTCTACTGAGGAGTATAGGGCCAATGTTTTCAACATGCTAGGTGTTGCTTCTATAGTTTTTGTAACAAATAGTAAATCTATCTTGCAAAAACCTATCTTCCATGTCTAACTGGTTTTGAATTCAGGGTTGTCCTTCTCCTAGACTGGTTTCCAAACAAGGCTAAAGAGCCGAGTCTGCTGTAACCATAGCTGTGGAAGAGAAGAGATTGATTCATAACTTTCCCAAGGGTATTTAAGCAAAAGTGAATGTATGAAACTTGACTGGAATTCAAACTTTACCTTAATGTTTGTTTATTTACATGTGTGCATGTTGACACAGATATTTACACGTGTGCATGTTGACACAGATATTTACACGTGTGCATGTTGACACAGATATTTACACGTGTGCATGTTGACACAGATATATCAAATCTTTGTTTATAAATGACATAATGAGTTTGTTGAATTAGTTTTATGAATGGCAGACAACAAAAAGTAGAATTTGCAAATCCTAAATAGCTGGAGAAAAAAAAAAACTGGCTATAAAATTTATGCTATTTTCTGTTATAAATTTATAGAAATACGATTATTATGCAATAAGACTTAAATCTTCATTACTTTAGCATTTTATTCACTCCGATATTTTGCCACCTATTCTTGGCCAGTCTGTGGTGTAAGTCCCTTACCCTTGTCCAATAATGTGTGTAAGACTGTCCGACTTCTGACAGGTGGTTGTTTATATATCTATCTGTCTAACATTTTCATTTTAATGCTCGCAATATTGGATGAAGGTATGAGGTCTAATACTTCTGCATTCAGTGGTCGGGAGTAATACCATGTCAACATATCTAGCTTCCTTTGATAGTCTAGCATGAATTGAGTGCAATGTCTGTTTCAGCATCATACTGCACCATGGCCAAATTTACTTTTCTAGTTCTTTATTCATAGCTTGCATTACTTAAGCAATTCTTTTTAAAGTGATTAGAAATATTTTAGCTTGAGAAAATTCAGTGTCAAAATGATTGAAATGATTTGTTATTTGGGAGAAAAGTTTATTTAATGAGAGTTGTATATTGTTACTCTAATATTTGTGGATGTCCTTCGGATTTGAAGAAAACTTGCACTCCATTAATGGATCTGAATGAACTTTCAACGGACTTGTTTTTGGAATAATTTGTAGTGGGGTAAATTGTTTACAATGAGATAATCTTACTCTTTCAGTTTGAGATGTCTTTATCCAATGGCATGCAAAATTGTTACGACCAGAGACTTCCTGGCTACAGTTGATGACCGTGACTTGTACATGTCACGTCCTTGTTCTGATGTACTTTACAGCACTTGCTAACATCGTCTTTATGGCTGTTGGATTTGTAGATCTCATCCATTCACTCCACTGGAAATCAGTTTTCACAAGCATGGGGCTGACAGAACCAAAATTATTGAGGGTTTAGACCTTTAGATGACCTCAATTGGTTTGACCATGGTATGACCACTGTTGCATGCAAACAGCTATTTGGAGCCACAGGTGACATTTGGCTGCTGGATGGGCACCAACGTGGATAAACTCCTCCCAAAAGGGCACACTTGTTTATACATTGGAGGCAGGTGCTATCCCTCCCTGACAGCCTAATATTTAAAGTATTCATGTTGAATATTATGGCAGATGTGATATTGTGTATAAATTATGACAATTGGGGAAAATTGGCTGGGAATATATGGCTGCATTTTTTTTATTGTAACAATCTGTATGTTGTTATTGTGAGGTACCACTGAGGTATCTGAGTTAGTGATAATATTTTAGCCCTGAAACTGTACCTGATTATCAGTACAGCTGTTTTTGCAATGTCATGTGGATGAAATGTTCGGAATGTTATATTTCCTGTTTGTATAGTAGAATTATATGTGAAATAAATGAGCCTGAATTAATATTATCTATATTTAAATAAATATTACTACCATATTTTCCGACTTACAAGATGCTGCAGCTTGGAAGATGCACCTTAATATTGGAAGGAAATTTTTAAGAATGAAAAAGTCATTCTCATACAACAATACATTCACTATGCATCTCTCACATACTGTCGCCACGTATTGTTTCCATTAATCACTCATTCAATTTTGTTTGTATGTCAATGACACATTAGTCAACAGCAGAGTAATCAGAGCATGTTTAAGCTTGTGGCTCAGCTCCAGGAAGGTTTATAGACTTGGAAATATGTGTAACAGCTAAGTACTGAGGTTACATCATATAAAAAGTTGAATTAGATAGCTAACATTATAGTGTAATGATTCAACAAACAAATCCACGTCCCTATTAGTCAAGCCAATTAGGTGACCATCTAAGCTTACTTGAGCTTGGGCGTTGCCTTATATTTGTCTTGGAAGATGTGCATGTATTTTTCGGGGTATTTTTTAGGAAATAAAAAGTATCTTGTAAGCTGGAAAATATGGTAATTCTCAAATTTGTTTTTGGTTTATAGCAGGAATTTAAAAAACTGAGGGTGTTTTTTTTTTTTTTTTTTTTTCTCTTTAGTTTCCATTTGTCATTGCTGGATTCTAAATTGTAGATTATTGATCTTTCTAACTGCAAATCAGTTCCACTTTATATGAAATCAGATTTTGTCTCTTTCTTGTATTTGCTAAAAATGCTTATCTTTTTATTGAAGGGGGTTAAAAAAAACTGATGGCTCTGTTTTCACTGTTCATGATAGTCATATAGGAATAAGATGTAGAGTTGGAAAAATTAAAAATAACTTTAATAACAAAACAAATGTATATTAAAACAAGCAGAAAGAATAACAAAAAAAGTAACAAAAAATTACATTACTGTAAAGTAGTAATACTGGGAGTGAAAAGGAATGAAGACTTAAGAAGGAACAGTAAACAAGGAATAAACCTCTACTCCTGCTCAAAAACTTGGAGGAGTGTGAACCGGGCTATAATGCAACCAACAGTTAATAAGAAAAAAAAATTAAACCAGTTTCTTGACTCTCTCATCAGTATAGCAAAATCACTTACCAAACCTAAATTATGCAAATAGATCACAAAGATCTCCAATCCAACCAACTCCACTCCTTTTGGAGGATCCCAAAAGAGAGATCTCTAAAGAGGCATGAACCCCCTAACCAAAGAAATAAAAATAAACTGCACCAACAATCCTCCTCAAAACAAAACTAGAAGGTGACAGGGTTGGCAGAAACAGGACCCTCCCCACTTAAAATCTCAATCAGATCAAAGGCTCCTAAAAATAGCCACTATACAATATTTCTTTTTTTTTTCTTTTTTTTTAGGAAAGAAATGTTTTAAAGATATGATTTTTCACAAGATTTATATAAAAAAAAATGAAAAAGGGTATTCTTAATAATTTAATGTAAAAGGTGGTAAATATTGAAATTAATTCATTGTGATTTTTGTCTTCTATTCAATATTAAATAACCTAACAAGGATTGATATGATCTCCAGTTAATCAACCAAACCAAAGTGAACCACACAGATATAAAAAGTGACACTGTCTTTTCTTGTAGAGAATGCTGAATGAATGAATTGGAATATTCTGTCAAGAATATTTCAATTCAATAAAAAAGGGTTTTATTTCTTCAAACAAATCATAGAACATTTTTCTTCAAATTCTAGATAGACCATATAGTCAGAAATAGTTAACGCTTATAAAATACAAAACCATTAAGATTTCTTATCTATACACTACTGTTTACTCAATAGTGTAATGGGTGGTGTCCAAGATGTTGGCTCGGAATGAGAAATCATTTAGACCAAATTGAAATTTTGGTCAACATTTATTATATTCACTTGTGTGCAAATTCTCTAGGAAAAGGTATGAATCCATGTCTTCTCCAAAGACAAACTGTTGAAATTGTTATTCTATCACTGCTGTTGGTTAAATAGTAGGGCAGGCTGGAATCTTTAGCCATGGTTGGTAGCCAGTCTAGGAAAGGATAACCCAGAATTCAAAACCAGTTGGACATAGGTCTAGCAACTTTATCCCATAAAAACCTACAACTTGCTATGGAAACTGCAGCATTGACTAGAGAGCTGTGATCCTATACCCCTCAGGGAGTCTACGGTACTTGAGAGCCTACATTTCTTTGTTTCTAAGGACATTTTCCTGTTTCTTAATACTTGTCTTTGTTTTTGGAAGACATTTTTTGCTATTCCAATGTGCCTTCAGTATCATATTTTACATCATTTGTTACTACACTAGCTAAAGCTACCAGACAGTTAAATTTCTATCACATATCAAGAATCAAAAATAGTTAATTATTAGCATGTGAGTGTTCATCCAATATGAACTCCAAGAGACACTCAAGGTAGAGAGTTACTGAATAATGTTGTTTGGTTGTAAAGGGAAGAAGTAAGAAGTACATATTTGGGGGATATGTAGGTAAGATAACAGTTAACCCTAGACTTGAAGAGGTTAAAATTGTGGTGGTTGTGGAAGCATCTTCTTGTGAGTCTATTCCACAAAGTGACAGATCTGGGGAAGAAGCTGTCTGAGTGGAACCTGCTACTTTACCAATAGCTTTTAGCTATACAAAGGAGAATGAACTTTATATTCATTTGAGTACTGTTAGTATTGAAACCAATCTTAGTCTGCCTGGAATGTATCCAACTCTTTTGTTGTGACCTGGAAACCAATCAGAGGAGATGTTACTTTGCACGCATGAAAAATTGCTCATTTGCTTACTCATTTGGCATTGAGATAGCATCAAGTTATTTGAGGACTGTAATCATTACCTTCACAATAGTAGAGGAGATTCTTTGTCTTATATAAGTGTTTTTTTTTTGTTTTTTTTTTTTTTTTTTTTTTTTATGTGTAAAATGTTGCAGTATCCTCAATCTTGACTACCTTTCTCACAGACAAACTGTTGAAATTGTTATTCTATCACTATTTCCATGGCAAATGTTCTGATGAGCTGCACTCCTTAGTTCACCAGTTCAGACTTTCACACCTGAGCCATGCGATGCCATGTACACAGAGATGCACCATCACCATTCCCTTTGTATTCCATTAGTAAGAAGGAACTTCCATTTGGACATCTTCCCAAGAACTGCTACTTTATAGAACAGGCTCCCAAGTGGATGCTTCCCCATTCACTAAAATCTTAGCTTCTTCAAGTTTAGGATCAACTGAACAATCTTTCCTACATTTCATCTTAAACTGCACTTGACTCCTCCTTTTATGTTTGTACAACAACCTCAATCAGTGACACTGCACTTGAGTGGTTTAAACTGCTCTAACACTCCAGATCAATCAAAAATAGGGATAAAAGTTTGAACTCAGATGGAGAATACATTTTCTTTATCAAGCTTTCTTGAGTGTAAAGGCAGGTAGAAGGAATATACTGGTAAAAAAAAAAAAACTGGTTGTCTACTCAAGCACTGGTATCTACTAAAGATACCTATGACATACATATATATGTCATAAATCATTGTGACCAAAGGTTTGAGTGTGCTGGCCTTGTTCAGATTGTTGATCTTGCTAGATGACACGCTCTCTCTCAGAAATTGTAACTAAGGTCTGCTCAGCATAGTTGCAGTATAAACCACAGGTGGGCTCTGTGGGTGTTGAGCAAATGCAGGATGTGCCTGAGTAAGTGTCTGCAGTAGGAATTGGTTAGCTGCCCTAATAGATGGGTATCCTTTGAATACAAGTGGCCAGCTATATATATATAACGTGTGTGTGAACATTGAAGTCAACACTCAGGTGACACTGTTTCATGCTAAATGTAATCAAGTCCATCACCTCTGTGTTGACTTCGATGCTCACTTTTATATTTACATACACCCAGTCTCTGATATTGAGCACTTTATCCCATAAATATGGCATACCTTAAAACTATATTTCTTCATATATCTTACTGCTATAAACATTTGATTTTTAGTATGTGCTTGGCTTGAGTTGCTAAATTTGTAGCATGTTTTGACTATCGGAATGGTTTCCATGATGGAAAAAGTGATACCAGTTTGATTCCTGTTAGGGGACAGATATCACCCCTGGTATTTGCAGGTATAGCTTAGGATCCATTTTAATTTTCCTCAGTTATTGTTGGTATTTGATATCCAGTTTAAATTTTGAAAAGACAGTTTTAAAAAATTTGTGAGAATCCCAATAAAAAAAAAAAAATGCTGCATCAAGGCAAATCGGGGTGAATTGGTTCAAATCGCTTTAGTTTGCATTCTTCTTTTTTTTTTTTTTTTTTAGTTTGTCTCTCGATATCAGTAGGAGAGTAAACTTTTAAGGTCAAGGCTGAAATTAAGGAGTTCCAATAGGTCTTCACTGGTTATATGCTGATAAGACTTGGGCCAAACTATTAAATGACATTAACAGATTTATACAAAATGGTCTACATAAGATCAACATACTGTAACCTTGATTATCATCCTTGTTGCTAGGATTTGAAATTTGTCATGGTTGATATAGGGAAGATAATTTTATGTTTAGAATTAGCTGGAGTTGAGAACTAGGTCAGGCTGTGGATTTAGTCAGTTTTTGAAATTGGTAAGTTAAAGCATTTTTCACTTAAGATTTTGACATTGGTTCATTTGGATTCAGATGAGTGTGTGAGGGTTGGAAATAATAGGTAAGAAATCATGCAAGACACGAGATGCATGATGCAAGACACAAATACCTGTACTTGGTAATTAGAGGACTCTCTTCTTATAACTATAAACAAAACTTTTTGTATATCTTCTCTTATATGCTATGTCATTGTTCTCTACAACTTCCTAACTCTTGTAACTCTAAGCAATGTCTGACTCCTTACCATCCCTCTTTGTCTTTTCCCATCCTCTCTCGCCCTTACCAATTAGTATCCTTTCCACTCCGTTTTGCAATCCTTTCACACACTCATTTGTAACTTATTTGCTGCATCTCTTTATCAATATCACCCACACGCAAGGCAGTAAAGCCACTAAGACACAAAGGGTTACAGGGTGTGAAGGAATTAAGAATAGAAACATAACTAATGAGCAGAAAGAGAAAAGAGTAATAAGGAGGACAGTAGATAGCGATTGATATTGCATTTAAATTTTTGCAGATTAATGTTGGCTGGAAAGCATGGAGCCAGAAGACAGTTCTGCAAGTGAGAAGTGTGAGAAAAGAAACTGTTAGCAAAGAACTTATGGCTACATCTAGCCAGCTCAACTGTAAATTGATGAGATTTTGATGTCCGTCTACTACTATGCTTAAATTAAAAAAGGTCTAGGTACCGCAGTGAAGAATTCATCTGAACAATTACCATGAAAGTATTTATAGAAAAAACACAGGCATCCTTACAGTAGTGGAAAATGGACTGAAGCTGAGCTGCCAGATCATGACTGATAATATTGCCGATTCTTCTTTTGGATCTTATCAAGGAGCTCAAAGTAAATAGCTTGGAATGTATGTGTTAGGAGTATTCTAAGCATCCATGGTATTTTCAGCATCCTTCTGTAGAATCACATATTTGTTGCTACAAGTCTCCTTTTCATCTGTGACAAAATTGTCCAGCATTCACTTCTATATAGAAGGATAGTGTTTCAGCACTTGTTTCTTATGACATTTTCCTGTTTCTTTATACTTTGCTTTGTTTTTGGAAAACATTTTTTTTTTTTTTTTTTGCTATTCCAATGTGCTGTCAGTGTCCTGTTTCCCATTATCTGTTACTATATACTAGTTAAAGCTACTAGACATGTGTATTTCTATCACATATCAGGAATAAAAACTATTTGTTTATCTGGTACTTGTTGATCTCCGGTAACCTTCAGGTAATTTCAAACTGAACCCTTTATTTAAATTACAGGGGTAGATTGTTCTCATTCCACTAACCATTTCTAGGGATATCTTGTCTAGTTCTTATTTAGTCTATATTATATAAATAACTCTGCATCTCCAAAACTTCTTCCATGATCTTTTATCATTTTCAGGCAACTTCATAATGCCATCCTCTCATTTTTAGTTAATATGAAAGTTTAATTTTGTGACTGATATGAAAGAAACTGCCTCTTCTCTTGGATGACTTATAATGAAATAAATTTTATTTATTTATTTTATTCTTTTTTTCAACCTTTTAAACATAAGCCTAAATACAATCGGTACTAGGATAGACACTGCATCTTTTAATTTTTCCTAATTTTTAGAAAGCTAATGAGATTATTTGTATTTGAAACACAGAGGGTATTTCAAATCTATATGGAATGTCCCTTCAGGGTCTGTCCTGGGTATGACAATAAACTATATCCTCGTCCTGGGTAGGATGATAAACTATATCCGACAGCAAGGCCTTTGATCAGGAGGTTTTGAGGAGTGCTGAACCATCTCTTAATTGCTGGTTTACCCTGATCTGAGGTGGTAGCACTTGTTAGGGTCCCAGCTCTGGGAAAATAGTCGCCCCCCCCCCAAAAAAAAACTAGGGTCAAAACCCTATGAAAGTGTGAAAATAAGTTTTAATACCAGAAATACTTTGTAAAAAAAAATATTACTAGTGATACATTTTTAAAAACAAATACCAGCTATACATTTTTTGAAAAACAAATATTACCAGTGAAAGACAATTATTGCCAGATTTTTTAAGAGAAAAATTAGTACCAGAAATGGATTTTCTTGAAAGAACGAATATTACCAGAAATAGATTTTTGGAAAAAAATATTACCAACAATGAAAATTTTCATTATTTACATTATTCAGACTATTCTCCTCATCTTTGTTGCCATATTTATTACAACGTTTCAGCCGTTGTACGCTCCGGCCTTCTTCAGGTGGTTGGATGAAAATTTTGTCGGCACTAAATGACCCATTGAGATTGATATGCTGTAAAACAAACCAAATGAAAAACCTTCAGGGTGTAGATGATTATGGCTCTTCACAACTTCCTGTCCTTCATAGATCTAAGCAATGTTTGTCCCTCTAATTCTTCCTTCATGTGACTATAACAAAGAAACGATGCCTGCTTAAGTTGAGAAATAGCTAAATTAAATTATGCATTGGCACACATTCTGACAAAACAATTAACTTTGATGAGAAGACTGTTTATTTTTAATTTCTTACGTACTCTATTGACCCAGGTCAGAGGAAGGCTTGAGCTCACATTTTCAAATCTGAATTCATAAAGAGGTCATTGCTTTCCACTCCACTTTTTAAACTTGTTTGTCTCTTATCAATAACATTAACAGAAGACCAACAGATCTAAAGTTTAAACCTTGATACATTGTGGATCAGCAACCAAAAAATTCTTACACTAATCCCAAACAAAAGAGCTTAGTACAGGGGTCGGCAACCTTTTGCTGACTATGTGCCGACTTAGTTTTAAAATCATTCAGCAAACATATTTTTATACAAGTCAAGGTCAATATACCTGTTCTACAATATATTTCATATAGTAATATACAGTATATATACTTTAGTATATATTAAAATTGAAACAACTAAATATCTTCTTTGCATTGTAGTAGTTATTGGTTCAGACTTTGTGATGTCATTTGTGGCTGTGTGCCATTAGAAATTGCTTGGTGTGGCACACGTGTCGTAGGTTGCTGACCCCTGGCTTAGTACAGTACTTCCTTGATTATCTGGGCACCTTTTGAAAAAATATGTTTGGCAAATTGAATACCTAAGTTATTGAAAAAGAATGAAGAAAAAAATAGGTCATTTTCTGAAAAAAATTTAACATTTATATAATCAAATAACATTTTCAAGTGCTTTGTTCAAGGTTTTCTCCAGTTTATTTTTTAGGAAAAAATGTGTCAATTTTTGTCAGTTTCCATCTGTCCAACTGGTGTTAAATGACTTTGCTAAATGTTGGATGGACAAAAGCACATTCCAATTCCCATTCCAGCATGGTACAGGTGTGTCATGTGTATCTGAGTTCTGTGAACCATAATCTCTGGAGTGACCAGCCTGTGTTAATTCAAACTTGTGTTCTTTATATTA
Source organism: Acanthosepion pharaonis (assembly GCA_903632075.3). Classification (NCBI taxonomy): domain Eukaryota; kingdom Metazoa; phylum Mollusca; class Cephalopoda; order Sepiida; family Sepiidae; genus Acanthosepion; species Acanthosepion pharaonis. Next base: position 651,847 of record CAHIKZ030000526.1, on the reverse strand, counting down.
AAACGAGAAAATTAATAATTAAACTGTGTTGTTTTTTGGTTTTCCAGTATTTTTATCAAATGTTGTGTATGGTTTTTGAAATTCTGAAAATGAAATGTTTGTCTGAGATGAAATATTAGAATGGGTTAAGGTCAAAAAATTGAAAAATATTCAGATGATTTTTCTTTTAATTTCATGTCTGGGTAATTGAAGTTTTTAAAAATTATGGTATGGATAACTGAGGAAGTATTTTATATTAATGAACTTTCTTTTCTGTTAATCATTTCATCCTAAGTAAGGCAACAAAGCCACTAAGACACAAGGGATTACTGAGTGAAAGAATATAAGAAAAAAAATTAAGGAGCAAAAACAATAAAAGAACCAAAATTAAGAAGACAGAATATAATGATTGACATTGCATTATGGTTCAAGGGAGTATTTACAATCAGATCAGTTTCTTTATTGCGACTGATATAATATACTCCAATATTACCTGTCTCACTTAAAAAGGAGAGGAGCACAGCTAGGTAATGTTTTCCCTTGCCCCTGTTGTGGACCCAGCTGAGATGGCATCAACCAAGAAAATGTTTGGTGAAAAGTATATTTTTTGATCTATTTAAAACAATGAGAAAAAAAGTGTAAACAAACTTAAAGTATTATGTAAACATGCTGGGCGCACAACCCAAAGATCCACAGATCGTAACTATTCTCTATTAATATAAATTTAAATTAAGAAACTCGAACAAGTGGTATATGATGAGAGATATTTATTTGAACTGTTTTGTTGCCCAAATGGTTAATAGCTACATGGCTACTGCTCTTTGTTTGGAGTAAGACTGTATTTTATTTTTAGAGAGTGTCAAAGAGAAAAATCTTGTGGATTGGATTAATATAGACTGCAGCATTTTTTTTTTTTTTTTTTTTTTTTATCAATGTCACCCATGCAAGGTAGTAAAGCCACTAAGACAAAGGGTTACAGGGTTTGGAAGAATTAAGAACAGAAAAAGAAAAGAATAATCAGGAGGACAGTAGATAGTGATTGACATTGTATTTAAATTTTTGGAGATTAAAGTTACCTGGAAAGCATAAAACCAGAAAGGAGTTCTACAAGCGAGAAGTGTGAGAAAAAAAACTGTTAGCATAGAACCTATGGTTACATCTAGCCAGCTCAATTGTAAATTGATGAGATCTCGATGTCAGTCAAGTACTGCACTATAATTCAAAAAATCTAGGCAGCATAGCGGAGAGCTTATTTGAACAGTTGCCATGAAAGTATTTATAAAAAAAAAAAAAAAGCCACATTATGGTGGTGGAAAAGTGTAGGTACCATCAAATTTCATTCCTTAAAAATCTTTCATATGTAATAAAAGTTAATCAATTCCCCCTCAGCCAGCCTTCATATCTGTGGTGACTTCAATATCTACCATAAAGAGTTGCTAGTCCACTCTAACAAAACTGATGTTGAAGGCAGATATTACATAGACTTCTCCATTACCTATGTGCTAACCCAGATCATCGGAGAACCTACCTGTGTCCCGGACACAATAGGACATCAGGCAGATATCCTCAACCTTTTCCTAACCTCCTGCCCTGATAAATGCTTATGAAATGTTTTTACCTCTACTAGGCATGTCAAACCATTTCCTAAACAGTGTTCAGACTGATGGCAAACATAAGGCATTCACTGATTCATTCTATAGAATGATTTTTGCTTTGCGAAAGCAGACTGGGGATGGCTTTAAATCCTACATGATGGAAGCTCCCCTCCAACCTTCTTCAAGCATGCTGCCTTTGTCAGTGATTGGATCCTTTCTGGAATGGTGACTGTGCAAGATCAGATCAATCTACTCAATGGGGAAAAAACTGGCTGGTTACATCCAATGCCTCAAAGACTAAGCTAATTACATTCCATCATTGCCGACCTGACCCCAAACTACCACCAATGCGGATGAACAGAAGTCCTCTTGGGGAAGCACCATGCCTTGAAAGACTGTTGGGCCTCACTCACACCTGACCTGAAGTGGGACTCCTACATATAATCCATTACTAAGTAAGTACCTGACTCCTCCTGCTATCCTCTACCTTTACAAGAGCCAGATCAGGCCAAAAATGGAGAGTACTGTTGTCATATTTGGATGGGAGCTGCCCAGACTTCACTCTCTAGCTTTGATAGTTTCCAAGACCTTGCAGGTGATGAATTATTCTCCACCCTTCAACTTTTCTCCCACAGGTGGGATGTGGTAAGCTTCTCGCTGCTCTACCACTACTTCCATAGAAAGTGCTTGTATGAACTACATGCTCTGGTCCTGCCAAGGCAAACCTTCACAGCAAGAACACGCTATGCCACTTACATAGTAACAAACTACTCACATACCCTCTGTATTCCATTGGTGAGGAGTAAGTTCCACTTAAGCAAGCTTCTTCCTGCGAACCACTGCCCTGTGGAACTGACTCCCAACAGGATGTTTCCCCGATCACTGCAATCTTAACCTGTTCAAGGATAGGGTTAACTGTTATCTTCCACTCTTATACACACAAATGACCCCCAAATGTAACCCTCTATCTTGAGTGGCTCCAAGGCCTTGTAAAAAGGTGAAAAAAAAACCCTCAATTGTTCATTCAAAACATAATTCATCAAATATGTGAAGACACAGAAAGCCAACATGAAGATCTACCAGATATATACTGATGTTTCAAGGTACAGGGTTACTGAAGGCATTTGTTCTGTGAGTCGTAATGAGTAAGTGGGGGGCACATTTTAAACAGATCTGTTGGAAAGGTAATGATTAACCTTATATTTGAAGAGGTTAAGTTTGTAGAAGTCAAGGAAAGCATCCTCCTGGGTTTTGTTTCACAAAGCAGTAATTCTTGGGACAAAGCTATCAGAGTGAGACTTACTCTTTACTAAAGGAACATGAAGGGAGTGGTAGTGGTTCACCTTAATGTATGTGGTGGGTCTTAGCTGGGCAGGGTTAGAATTGGAGGAACTATGGGACAATGATAATTATGAAGACTGGACTGTTGTGAGGATCTGTGCAATCAGCACATCCTGGTGATTCTGATGAAGACAACTATTATTATTATTGTTCAAAATCAAGCTGAATTGGTCAATTTCTCAACACTAATACTATTAATGTTAATCTTAAATGTTGTATGAAAATGCTTAGTTTGAAACTCCTTTAATTTCATAAATTCAAAATAGTTTAAAGAACTAAAGATTAAGTAGTTAGCAGAAGGGTAAGGGTGTTGAATGTAAGTAAGGAATGGTGAATAAGGATGATGGTGGTTCCTGTGATCAGAATAGTATAAGCAGTGTTAACTGATATAGCAAGTTTTCATTACATCGTGTGCAAGTTTGAATCTAGCCCAAATCTATTTTTGATTTAAAGTTCAAAGAATATGCTAGCCATGATCAATGGTCACAGATAAGGGTGGGCTAGCTATGATCAGTGGTCACGGATAAGGGTGGGCTAGCCATGATCCGTGGTCACGGATATGTAGAAAGTAGCAGAAAAAGTGATGATACCTGTCTTCTAAAAACAAAAAAAAAAAAAAAGCAAAAAAGAAATGTGACTGCCTTTTAAAGTTTTTCACTTTCTGCTAGAGTAGAAATTGTGAGTGATCCACTGAGGCATGTTAAAATATTCTACTTTGACCTCATTCAACTTTATAAATAAAATGAGGTTAACTGTAGATAAGCTGGATTAAGTTTCTCACTGAAAGCAGAGATAGTTGAAGTACTGCATGTGGGTTTGTAGATAAACAAAGTTTAGTTTAAAGCTGGTAAAGTGGGCCATAATGGATAATTTGCATACACTTAGAGGAGGAGAATATTGGAAATGAACATTTATTTCTTTTAGCATTTCAAAAAAATCTGACACCTCATTGGTCACTTGCTTATCAAATGATACAAAGCCACCAACAATTATTTATACATGTACGAGGCAAACACTTTTCTTTATGGTGTTTGTTTCTTTATTTCTTATGCAGAAAGGATGAATATATTTTAATATTCAGTATGAGTTATTCTATAATACAGAGAGCCAAGTTCCAATTCCAGTTGGGTTCATTTTATTCACTTACATGCGAATACCCTCGGGAAAGGTATTAATCTACCTCTTCTCCCCCCAGCTATGAGTTAATTAGTAAGGTTTTTATCACTAAATCATTAACTCACCATCTTCCCAAAATTCTTGCAATCTAAAAAATTTTTCTGGCTTTAAATAACCTGTAATGGGTTGAAAAGCTATAGAAAACGAATCAATCTTAATGCATCCTCATGAAAAGAATGAATGCATTTTTATTTTTTGTGTGGTGATAATAGCATTGCTGAGGAGTGGGGACTTCCTAGACAAAAGTCAACATTCAGGGCAGTGGGTTCCCCTGATGGAATCAACTGACACATATCCTTGACCATGTCAATCCTTCAAGTTGGAGGACATCAGCTGTGGTTTGAGCTGGAGAGGGATGGGCTCTGATAGTTCTTCTTGCTTATGCCATGCCACACAAAAGTGGATAATTCTCTGGATTTCAACCCACATATATATAAGGGCAACTGGTCAGGTGCTTAGCTGCACTGTGGCCTTATGACCACACCCAATCATGTGACTGATGTTCATATTAAGCTTAGCACAGCACCTCGCTTCCATATCTTTGATATCTGAACAAGATGCTTATGGTTTAGGTTTTTCAGTTGAACATCTCATCGTCCTGCAATAATTTTATTTATTTTGGCTGCTAAAGTGCTGCAATTATTCACAGGAAATATATTATGGAAGTATTGGGTATACTAATTAAAATAAAAACAAAACTCTGCTGGTGTGGTGTCAAGTTGATCTACAAATGGCTGATAGTCCTGTATTTCTGTAATTTCATTCAAGTATACATTATAACCAAACAGGATGGAATATTCACTTTTTTCTTTTTAAATAAGTAACTTAGATTTTGACCATTACTTGAGATACTTAATTTTTGTGCGAGATTTAGTAGTGAGGTTGGTTGCTTTAATTTATTTATTTATTTTTTTTTTTTTTATATATGCTTGTGTCTAATAAATAGAAAGACATTTCAGTGTAACTAAGGTAATCGTATTGGTAGAAATATGCTTTCCAAAAGATAAACAAGGTATTAAACAGAAAACTTGTTAGAAACAAGAAAAAGGTATCAAACTTTTATGTAATATCAGTCCTCCTATATGGCAGTGAATTTCCTCATGGATGAAGAGACTTGAGGCAACAGAAATGTGGTTCTACAGAACAATTTACTGTTCTAAATTAAATAAAGGGCTCAGTTTAAAATTTCTTGAAGGTTGCCACATTGACAAGAACATGATGAAGGCTGGAGAACATAATAATGGTTGAAAGATTGTGATAACAACAAAGATATAGCCAATAGTCTGTGTGTAAATAACATGAATTTGGGGGGGGTATTTTTTTAATTTTTTATTTTTTTTTAAAACCATAACAAAATGGTGATTCCTGTATAGGTCAGCCTTCTACTTTTATTTTTTATCCCCCAAATTTACTCTTGAAAATTTGATTTACCTCACACTGCTGTCCAAAAGGTCAAGATTAAACATCTGACAAGTTTCCCATGTCTCACCAGACTTTTCACACATTTCTCCAACAGGAAATAAATAACCTTATATTTTATCAATTTGAACTTTAATACCTGCAAAAAATGGAGTCAAAAGGACATTTTTTTTTTTTTTCCTGCTTTTATTTTTAACTACTCCTCAGCAATGTTTGTTTTAAAAAGCGATGATTATAATTGTAATAAAACTTAAACATATGAAAGTGAATTAATACATTTTCGTTGTTTTTGAGAATTGACAGCAAAAATAATAAACACTATTAGATTGTTTAAATGCACTATTGATGACGTTATTTATTGGAATGCTTGACAAAACATCAGCTAATTGTCAATTGATTCAAACTTTATAAAATGTTAATAAGGATTTCCTTAGTTGGTTCACATATTTTAATAATTTAGTAAATGTTTATAAATTTATGTATAAAAATTTTCATATGTACTTTATAAATTGGTAGATGATAAATATTGCATTTGTTTTATACAATAGTTTTACTTTTTAGAATGTTGTAAATATAAGATTATTCTTTTAATGTTTTATTATTATATATTATTCATATAGGCACAAATATTTAATTAAGTAAATGCTCCATTTTATAATAAAGAGTCTTAACATTTATTGGCCTGAACATCCGGGAAATTTCATAGAAAATATGTGTCCTCCAACAGGAATCGAACCTGTATCCTACATGGAACCTTCATATAGCCTGACATGCTATACCAGTTTAGCTACGAAAGCAATATTTTTGTCCCTCATCTGGCATCTCAGTTTCAGTCACTTTCCCATTGCCGTAAGGTTGCCTCTGTGTCTTTTCTATAAATACTTTTATGCTAATTGTTTGGATGAGCTCTTCATTATTACTAATCTTATTTTCTTTAGTTTCTTGTAAATAGTTTTTTCTATTCATATTGTAAATACTCATTGTGGTTAACTTTTAGAATTGTTTTATTCCCCCCACCCACAGACATCGAATTGTAAATATGGGGACTAGTTAGTATTTTCATAGTCAAAGAGGTATTATGGTGGTTGTAGTAAGAAAGGTACGTATGAATGTGTTGTTTTGGTGTAAGGAATATTGTTTCGTACGATTGGGTCAGTGCTTGCGGCTAGCTAAGTTATATTTAAGACAGAAGAAGACCGTCCTTTCCCCAATCCCCCCTATGGCCTTGTGCCACATTTCTGTATTGTACAGAATAAATATTGCTCTTCACTATGGTACCTACACTTTTTTTTTATTTAAATACAGTATTAGACTGGAATTAAGATCTCATCAATTTACAGTTGAGCTAGTTAGATGTAGTCGTAAGTTTTATGGTAACAGTTTCTTTTCTCGCACTTCTTGCTTGTGCAACTCTTTTCTAATTCCATGCTTTCCAGCCAACTTTAATCTCCAAAAATTTAAATGCAATGTCAATCACTATCTACTGTCCTCTTTTCCCTGTTTCTGTTCCTAATTCTTCTACACCCTTGTGTTTTAGAGGCTTTACAGTCTTGTATGGGATAATACTAATTTACAAAAAAAAAACAAAACATTAATGGGATTAAATGTAATGAAAATGGATTAAAATTCACTGAAAACAGAGAGATCAGCTGTTGTCTTTCTTCTGCAGTATTAAATCAAATAAAGTAATTTCAAATGGACAATTGCATTTTTTTTCCAGACTTAAAGCTGCTAGTAGACTTGGAATTAAGGGAATCTTGTCTAATTTCTGGAAACCAAGACCTAGTTGCTTGAAGTCAGATATTCCTTCAAACTGTAATTACAAATGCAGAATTCACCATTTGTTCTTGTTAAATGAATGGATTTTTATAGACTCTTTCTTCATTAAGATTCTTCCTAACTGTTGGCAGCTCTAACTGCCAAGGGTGGGGGAATTTTTGTTGTCTGATTATGATGTCACATTAAGTGTGTTTCCACAAATTAAAAGAACTGGAAGAATGAACAAAGAGGAAAGTGAAGATAAAAACCATGTTGCTATGCCAACGTGTAAGTTTTTTTTTGTAGTTATTCATTAAAAATTCTTTATTTATTTATTTATTTATTTATTTTTTTTTTAATTGGTGTAGAAAGATTTCTTCTGCACATCCCCCTCCAATCCACTTGTATTTACTTTTACAGTTACTTTCATCACCTCAGCTTCCAAAGTATTGGACCCCCCCGTTAAATGTGGAAAGGGAGCCATAAAGAGAAACAGGCGAGTAAACGGAATAAGGTGAGAGAAAGAGGGACATTTCTAATTATATAGAAAATGAATGAGATGGAAAGAAAAAAGGTAGAAAGCTAAAAACAACAACAACAAAAAAAAAAAAACTAGCAAGGAAAGCTTAAAACCAAAATATGTAGAAAGTCAGGCAGGAAGTTATGCAAGTAAAAATGAAAAATGACTTAGAAAGAATAAAGTATGACAAAAAAGATTTTAAAATTAATATTTTTATTTTTTCCTTTAAATTGAAAAAGGTATTAAAATTGTATTGATTTGCGAAGATAAAAAAGGTTTAAGATTCCCTCTGCATACACTTGATCTCTCCAAACGGTTCTTTAAAATAGAATGTAGGACATTGTTAGTGTGTATATTTAGGTACCTAATTTGATGGAAACTTCACTGGAGAGAGAAAAAAAAAAATTCTAATATCACTATGAATGCAAATTGTAAAAGTAAGGCTCTTGTCTAAATCATGATTTAACATTATTTACCTTAACCACTGATATTTTTTTTTTTTTTTTTTTTAAGTCTGTTCAAAACTGAAAAAGGTGTCTTACAAAATCCACTATGCTGTATACAGTCTTTTAATTTTCTGATGTTTAATCTTATTTTTTTAGTAACCTGAAACAAACACGCACGCACACCTACGTATGTATAATATATATATATATATATATATATATATAAAGTTATGAAAAACTTGGTAATCTGTATGGGTAGTCCCAAGAAGGATGAAATCCTGAGAGCTCAATGTAAATCCAGAGCTAATAATTTAAAGAAAACCAGACCACTTTAAGGTTCCATTATAATAATTTATTTCACCAGAACCCTGGATCATCAGATAACACTTCCCAAAAAATTAAACGAAAGATGAAATGAAAATTCACACTTCTGATGGGTAGTATTAAGTTTATGTAATTTAACAAAGAGCATAGCCTCTCTGTTAAATTACATAAACTTAATACTTTAAAATACTTCTTTAAAAGATATACACACACACACACTTTTTTTTTTTTTTTTTTTTTTTTTTTTGAAGGGGCAATTTTGCCAGCCCCAGTAAAATTGGCAAACATGCTTTTTACCAGTCTTGATAAAATAGACCCCCCCCCCCCGCTCCAAATGAATGAATAAATATTTTTATTATTATGAAGGCAGGTAATGTTAAAAATAACAACATTCGGATTTAACACAGAAGTACACTTCAGGTGCAGCCACTGTAGACAAGTCACAGACCACAGAATCCATGTTGTTCAATTTCCTGCCAACACAACCACTGCACTGATGATCTCAAATTTTCAGGTTGCGATGAATAAATTGTCTAATTTTAACAGATATTTACCAAAATTACACAAAAATATCTTGAAATACTAAAGAGTAAATTCATTCAATAAAATCACCATCAACCATGGCCTCCAGGCAACTTTGGAATCTTTCAACTCTTCTGGACAGTCTACTTGTTTAAGTTGGTGAATGTTGCCTTCAGTTCAAGAGTTTTGTTGGTCTCTCGCTCAACTGTGCCCCACACATAATAATCAAGGGGGTTGCAGTCTGGGGAGTTAGGTGGCCAGATGTAAGGGGTGATGTAGTTACAAAAACTGTCTGACAGCCATGACTGGGTTCTCCTACTTGTATGTCAAGGTGCAGAGTCCTGTTACCAAACATAGGATCTGGGCCCAGGGCAGCACTACCTCCTCAATGTAGGCCACTGTGTTGAGTCTGAGGCCCTCACCGACAAATTTGAGAGTTCTTTTCTTATTAGAGTGATCAGATTGAGTTTTCTGAGCTGCTATACCTTCATAATCACCATTAGACTGCTCTGGCTCTTTCCGAATCCCTTGCACTGTCCTCAGATTGGCACACAAAACACTGGAATGTTTATATTAGAGATTCTGGCATGAATGCCAAGCAGTACAGCATGCCATTTCAAAATTTCTGATGAAGCAAATTGTCATGGTGCTCTTTTTCTCACAGACTGTAACCACCCCCTCCAATAGACAAATTGAGAACTCCACTTTTAGAATGATGACCCTCATGTTGCAATGACACTATATCGACTACTACTACTGGAACAATAAAACTCTAAGAATTTGATATAGTGGGTCTTGAAGAAAATTTCTAACCACTGTGAGTCTTTTTTGGCCTATTTGAAGTGCAGTCAGTGTAAGACAGGCTACTAAGGATATAAGAAATGTGACTCAAATTTTGTGGGAGGTTAATTTTCAATATTGTTTGCTTAAAATTTTCAGAGTAAATGTAAGTAATTGTAAATAGGCATGGAGTAATGGATAGCGGCTCGGTTTGAGCAATCAGAGCTGAGTTCAAATTCCAGTCGAATCCATCGCATTCACTTATGTGCTAATACCCTTGGGAAAGGTATGAATCCTTCTCTTCTCCCCCCAGCTATGGTTAAATAGCAGGACAGATCAGGTTCTATATCCTTGGATAACAACTATGAATTTGAAACAAATTCAAACTTGATTGTGACACTTTTTAAAGTTTGATTTTTTTTTTTTTTTTTTTTTTTTTTTTTTTTTTATCTTTTATTTTAATAAATTCATCAAATTGAGTTTTAATACCTTCAGTATATCTGTATTTTCCCAGGCATTTACTATTTAGGCTTTGGCATATCACACTCATGATTGTGTAGTGGTTTGGATTAGCACATTGCGGACATTTTGAGTGTGAAATATGCAGCTTACAAGCTTTATCCTGACTTAAAAATTTTTACATAGTTACTCAACAGTATTTCCCATCTTTTGCTGTTATCAATGATGGATCTATTGACATGGCACTTTAAAACTGAATGATTTTAGGTCATCGTCTATCAGATTTATTCACATTGGTACAGATTTTTATGTGCAAATTAGAGGATAGTTTTAATAAATGCTTTTCAAAACTGACAATATTCAACTCTTAGTATTGAATACGCATTTTGCATGCTAAGCCACTGTGTTACCCATTTTCGCAGATAACTCCATGGACTTGACATGCTTTATTTTAGTGGTCTAAGCTGGCAATCCTGACATCATGGCTCACGTTGATCTAAACTGCGGACTATCTAAACCACATATATAAGTTTTGGACTCCAACTACTGTGGTTTACCGGCACCAACCTGTACTAATAAAAAAAAATAAACTCTTGTTAGCAACTGTGAATAGTCGCTGCTGAATTTGTTTCTTTGTTCATTGATAAATTTTCTCAAATGAATTTAAAGATTTTATTGATTGTAATGGATGTTAGCAGGATTGAAAAGTCAGTTACCCTATTCTTAAAGGTACAAAGCAATGCTACATCGAATCTTATGTTCCTAGCGACTTTACTGACTCTGATATTGAAACTACATACTCTTACATGTTTCCTAGGACTATGGTGATTAGAAACGGGCATTATACAAATGGTGCAAGTTAAATTAAGAAACTTGTGCAATGTGTCAATAATTTTTGTCCACCTGGGAATATCAAAATATTGTCACAAATATGTCTTTTCATAAGGTAAAGACTTTGGCAATGTTTCTGCTTGACATATTAATTATTTATTCAATTTTGCCTGGCACATATTGAGAATTGAACCTTCCAGTGTTGAGGGTCAGAGACTAGCATGCAAAGGAAGAGAAATCAACCTTCTCTCTCTCTCTCTCTATTACACACATATATATATATATATATATGTGTGTGTGTATATATATATATATATGTGCCTGTGTGTGTCTTTGTAGGTCTGATGAATTGGATCGTATTTACGATTCCAATGGAATAAATTATGACCATGGAATATTAATGTTTAAACCTTTTTATTATATCCTTACTCTGTCCTAGACATTGAGTTCTACCTGGATTCTTCCTCTTGGAATTTTTTTTTTTCTAAAAATATACATGTATGGGTATTTATATATTTTGCATATGTATGTATATTTTCCACTAATATTATCAATATATATATATATATATATATATATATATATATATATATATATATATATATATATATATTTGGATGAGTTCCATGTGATTTGAGACCCATATGTTAATATATGATTATCCAGATATATTCAAATAAATATTTTTGGGATAGTTTTTTTTTTTTTTTTTTTTTTTTTTCTTTTATAATAATTGATTTTGGTAATCTAATAGGATAGTCTGGGTTGTTCCTTAAGAGATTCTCTATTGGTTAATGTTGATTTTTATTGGAGACAAATTCTTTGATTGTGACCTGATTACCTACAGACAAATTCAGGAGTTTGATTAAGCAATTTCCTCTCAGCCATTTTTTGATTATCTTTTTTTATTATATTGCGTGTGTGTGCACGTGGTAAAAGATTAAATTTTATTTTATATAACACACCCACACAGTTGGATTTGTATATACAATATTACTGCAAATGTTAGCTGTGGGTAAGTTAGTCTGTATTTTATGTACATATTTGTTATATATGTTCAGGTACTTGATATAGGTATTTAATAAAAGTTTGTCTTGAATAAGGTTAGCTATATTAAATCAATCACAGACTTCTCTCTCCACATTTCCCACTTCCACCTCCAATATGGTAAATTATTTTTTTTATCATGACAATCTATTGCTTTGGCAAATCCCTTCAAATATAGTTTCTATGGAGCACCCCCAACTCTGCTCCAACTCCAATATATTGTCATCTTATATTTATAATTTTACACTTTTTAACTTATTTCCTCTTCTTATATTATTTTCCTACATTCATTTTTTTTCTCTTGTCTGTAAACTGATGAGAAACAAAAGAACATAAATATTTTAAAAGAAAAATGTCTTGTGAAACAAGACTTGAATAAATCTCAATTTGCTGAAGACTTTTATACCCCCCCACCTTTCTTTTTGTTTAATATGTTATTATTATACATTTCCTGGTATTGCTTGTCCTACTCTTTTTGTCTCTTCCTTGCTTTTCTTTTCACCTTCAATCCATCTGTCATTAGTTTCCATCTTGTCTTTGCTTCTCTTCTCTTTTCCTCTTTTCTTTTTTCCATTTCCCCACTTTCTTCCTCTCTCATTTTACTCTTTTTTTTCTTCTCCACTTTATTTTTCTTTTTTCTTCTCCATTTTATTTCTTTCTTTTTTCTTCTCCATTTTATTTCTTTCTTTTTTCTTCTCCACTTTATTTCTTTCTTTTTTCTCCACTTTATTTCTTTCTTTTTCTTCTCCTTTATTTCTTTCTTTTTTTCTCCATTTTATTTTTTTTCTTTTTTTTCTTTCCATTTCTCCCTTTATTTTCTTTCTTTTTTCTCTCCACTTTATTTCTTTCTTTTTTCTTCTCCATTTTTTCTTTCTTTTTCTTCTCCATTTTATTTCTTTCTTTTTTTCTTCTCCATTTTATTTCTTTTCTTCTTTTATTTCTTTTTTTTTCTTCTCCATTTTTTTCCTTTTTTCTTCTCCATTTATTTCTTTCTTTTTCTTCTCCACTTTATTTCTTTTTTCTTCTCCCACTTTATTTCTTTTTTTTTCTTCTCCATTTTTCTTTCTTTTTTCTTCTCCATTTTATTTCTTTCTTTTTTCTTCTCCATTTTCTTTCTTTCTTTTCTTTTTCTTTTTCACTTTTTTTTTTTTCTTTTTCTTCTTCTTTCTTTTTTCTTCTCCACTTTATTTCTTTCTTTTTTCTTCTCCACTTTATTTCTTTCTTTTTTCTTCTCCATTTTATTTCTTTCTTTTTTCTTCTCCATTTTATTTCTTTCTTTTTTCTTCTCCACTTTATTTCTTTCTTTTTTCTTCTCCACTTTATTTCTTTCTTTTTTCTTCTCCACTTTTTTCTTTTTCTTCTCCACTTTATTTTTTTTTTTTTCTCCATTTTTCTTTCTTTTTTTTTCTTCTCCACTTTTATTTCTTTCTTTTTTTCTTCTCCACTTTATTTCTTTCTTTTTTTCTCCACTTTATTTCTTTCTTTTTTTCTCCCTTTATTTCTTTCTTTTTCTTCTCCACTTTATTTCTTTCTTTTTTTCTTCTTTTTTTTCTTTCTTTTTTTCTCCATTTTCTTTCTTTCTTTTTTCTTCTCCATTTTCTTTCTTTCTTTTTTCTTCTCCATTTTTTTTCTTCTCCACTTTATTTCTTTCTTTTTTCTTCTCCACTTTATTTCTTTCTTTTTTCTTCTCCACTTTATTTCTTTCTTTTTTCTTCTCCACTTTATTTCTTTCTTTTTTCTTCTCCACTTTATTTCTTTCTTCTCCACTTTATTTCTTTTTTTTCTTCTCCACTTTATTTCTTTCTTTTTCCTCCACTTTATTTCTTTCTTTTTTCTTCTCCACTTTATTTCTTTCTTTTTTCTTCTCCACTTTATTTCTTTCTTTTTTCTTCTCCACTTTATTTCTTTCTTTTTTCTTCTCCACTTTATTTCTTTCTTTTTTCTTCTCCATTTTATTTCTTCTCCATTTTCTTTCTTTTTTTCTTCTCCATTTTTTTCTTTCTTTTTCTTCTCCACTTTATTTCTTTTTTTTTCTTCTCCACTTTTTTCTTTCTTTTTTTTTCTTCTCCACTTTATTTCTTTTTTTTTTTCTCCACTTTTATTTCTTTTCCACTTTTTTCTTTCTTTTTCTCTCCACTTTATTTCTTTTCTTTTTTTCTTCTCCACTTTATTTCTTTCTTTTTTTCTTTTATTTCTTTCTTTTTTCTTCTCCACTTTATTTCTTTCTTTTTTCTTCTCCACTTTATTTCTTTCTTTTTTCTTCTCCACTTTATTTCTTTCTTTCTTTTTTCTTTTTTCTTCTCTCTATCTTCCCCCTCCCATCAGGCCCTTTGGTCATTCCTCTCATTATTTCCTTATGTTTTTATTCAATTTATTTAATTCTGTACTTCTGGCTTATTTTGCCAGATTACAAACATATAAGTAGTCAAATCCTGAAGTTATTTGAACTAAATTATGAGTATTAATTTGATTAATTCCCTCCTACACCAACATTCTCTACCCTGAGACGAAGTACCTTCATTGTCTGATAGTTACTATGGTGCATGAGTTCTTGAACATGAAGTATTCATAATCTCTAGCAAAATCAAAAATAATGCCAGTGAAAGCTAATAATCAAGTTTCTGTACCTTGAGGATTTTACAAACATATCAGCATATTACTTTTACTGGCTTAACTTTTATGATATATAATTAACTTTTATAAATCTTGAACCTAATGATCTCTGTTTATTATTGGTTTTAATTTTATTTTAAAGTTGGAGTGGAGGGTAAATTAAAGGGGCAAAAATAAAAGCCATTATCTCCTTGGGTACAGGATCCTGTCAAAATATGGGTAAGTAGCTGTTTCTCTAACTCTTGATATCACAGGAAGGTTTTTTTTTAATTTTTTTATTTTATTTTATTAATTCATTTCATCCCAAACAAGGTTATAAAGCCACTGAGATGCAAGGGATTACTGAAAGTGAAAGAAACTGAGAAAACATTATTGAAGGGACAATGAAACTAAAAGCATAGGATTCAAACACAGATGATAATGAGTGATGTTTCACTTAAATTTTTGAGGATCGTATTTGACAGAGAAGCAAGAAGCTGGGATAGTTCCAAAGGTGAGAAGTGTGAGAGAAGAAACTATTTGAATAGAACTTAACAATTTCAACAGTATAATGATGAGACCTATCTGCCAATCTAGTACTATGCTTAAATTCATGAAGTTGAGATATCAAAGAGGAAAGCTCATCAGAAAAACTGCCATGAAAATATTTATAGAAAAAGGCACAAGGAAGTTGTGTTACAGCAGTAGGAAGGTGATTGGGACTGTTAACATTGCAGATTCTTCTTTGAATTTTGTCAAGAATCTCTAGGTCTTTTTATTTATTTTTTTGTTTTTTTTTTAGGAACGGAATTAATCAGCCTAGTCAAGTTTTTAATACTGACAACAGCTAAACCCTGATATATGGTCAAGCTTCTAGTTTCTCTTATTGCTGCCCACTGTCTTTACTGCTACTCCACCACTTAGATTTAATCATTTTTGGCATTTGGAAATATTTCTGATGGTACAAGTGAAAAAATAGGTGTTTTTTTTTGTTTGTTTTTGTTTGTTTGTTTTTTTTGTTTTTGTTTGTTTTACAATATTTGGCATTACCATTATTTCAGCAACTTAAAGAATTTTTATTTCTCCTCTTAGAAAATCAGAAAAATTAGTAATGCCAGTGGATAGGAATTAAGGCAAACACCAGAAGTTATTGTAAAAGCCCTCCCCTGTGAAATTAAGATATTCACATATTGACAAATTGGGTAATGAATGTCCTGTCGAATGGCCATTCTTCTAGACCATTTCATGATAGTGTTGGGAGCGTGGGGTGGGGGATCTATCCTTAGATCTAAATTGTTTCTTATCTTCATTAATGACCTTCATGATTTCCTCACTTCCAGATAAGATATTTATGTTCCTTTCTTAATAGCAAGTCTGATTCTTCCAACAAAGTAGAACTGGCAGCTGCTCTTGAAAATGAACTCCAATCAGTTAACTGGGACAAGAATTTGTTTGTAAATTTTAAAACCTCCAAAACAAAACTGCTATCTTTTAGTCATCATATTGAACCATTTTTTCCCCTCCATCATGTTAACCTCCAGGAGAGCAACTTCTTGGTCTTACTTTCTCTACTAACATGAAGAGAGCAATTGAATCGACTGCTACATCTGCTGCTAGGAATGTTGGTTAACTGTCATGCCAGACAGTTTTTCTTGTCACAATCTATCTTGTACATTTATAAATCTACCATTTGTCCATGCGTTGAATATTGCTGCCATATCTAGTCTCCTGCTATATATCTTGAGATTCTTGATAAAATCCAGAGAAGTCTGTAATATCTTTGCTTCTGACGTGGCTTCCCTGTGTTTTTTTCTAAAGATATTTTCATGGCGTTTGTTCTGAGCTCTCCTCCTTGGTGCTTTGACCACATGAATTTAAGCATAATACTAGATTGGCTGTTAGGTCCCCTCTGTTACTGTTGAACTGGTGAGATCTAACCATCAGTTCTTTCCTAATAGTTTCTTTTTCCATACTTCTAACCCATGGAACTCTCTTCTGGTTTCTTACTTTCCTGCCACCTACAAGTAATCATCTTCTGTAGTCCTGAAACCTGTTCTTTTTGTTGGCCTTTCTTCTAACTAAAGTATTCTCATTCTCTTTCACTCTCAGTAACTCCTTGTGTCTTAGTGGCATTATTGCTTAGCTTGGGGTGAAATGATTAAAAAAAGGGAAAAAAAAAAAAAAAATTGTCATCTAGATAAAAAAAAATTAGTAAGCAATGGTGTAGTCATGGATAGCGGCTCAGATTGAGGAATAGGTGAGCCAAGTTCAAATTCCAGTCGAATCCATTATTCACTTACGTGCTAATACCCTTGGGAAATATATGAATCCTCTTCTTCCCTCCCCCAGCCATGGACAAATAGCAGGACTGGCTGGGTTATATAGCATTGGATGATAACTGGTCTACCACAACAAGAAATAGCAACCTACTGCGGGGAAAAAAAATCTGCCTTGTCATGTATTGAAAGATTCATCATCGCCTAAGCGATCATGCATGGCATATAACTGACTGAAGCAACTATGTAAAAACTGAAACAGCTTTTAATAGTATTTTTCAAATAGGTGAATAACTTAGTATTCTTTTTTTCTAAATTATAAAAAATGACTTGTGGAATTTCTATAGATCCTGATATCATATTTTTTTTTTTTTTTTTTTTTAAATCAACAATATTTGAAAATTATGAAACTGTCATAATGCCAAAATTAAAAACCTTTTAACGATGGTTGGAAAGTTTATGCTTTAATATATAACAGAAACCATGAAAATGGTCTGAAATATATATATATATATATATATATATATATATATATATATATATATATATATATAAACAATTAAAATTTCTTGAATTTTTTCTTGATCTTTAACCAATCTTGTATAAATGAAAAATTGTATTTTCTTGTGTATATGACTCCCATGTTTCTGAAGTTAAAAGCTGGGAATAAATTACATACAATTCTATAGTACAGCCATCCATATATAAATTTTTTTTGGCAAACATTGTACCATACTATTTCCATTTGGACTATTGTCTTCCTCTTTATCACAACATTTTGGTTGTTGCTCTCCAGCCTTCGTCAAGTGTCTATCGATCTGAGTAACCTTCAGGGAATTTCAAGCTGAACCCTTTATTTAATCTATGGGAATTAGACTGTTCTTGTTTCATTGACCATGTCTAAGGAGATATATATATATATTTTAAGTAAGTTCCTTTCATATTGTCCGATAAGCTTAATAACATTATCATTGAAAGACGAAAGGAAGTCACCATATTGATACATGTTTAAATCCAATCTAAGCTTTTGGCTTACATAAGCCATTATCAAAGATGACAATTACTTTTCAATATATCAACTATATTATTTAATGAAACATGCATCAATCAAAAAATTACATCTATATATATATATATATATATATATATATATATATATATATATATATGGGTTAAGAACAAATGGAGTATAATTCCACTCCTTGTAGCATTTAATTTTTAAAAAAGGGCTAAATACAAAGTAGAGCTTGATATTATTTATTATATAAGATTAAAACAAAAACATGTTAAAAATTGCTACACAATAGCTTTCATGTTTCAGTACTAAAGTTGTGCCTCCTCAGACTCAACAGTTATTTACCATCACCTGAGGAGGCACAACTTTAGTAGTGAAACATAAAAGCTATTGTTTAGCGATTTTTTAATGTTTTGTTTTGGAGGAAAGTTTAAATGGTGCTCCATAGAATCAGGAAATACTAAAATGTCGTGCAAATAACCCAGAGCGTACTGTTCCTGTCCCTGTAAGACAATGGACATTAATTTCTGAAATACAGTGAGTACATTCATAAATTCAAATGGCATAACGTTAAAGTGGAATAACTCCTGATGACACTTGAATGCAGTTTTTTTTTTCCTTAACTTCATGTAGTTCTACCTGCCAGTATCTGGATTTTAAGTCTAATTTGGAAAAGTATCTAGCTGAGCCTAAAGTGTTTTCTTTTCTAGACACAGTGTTTAAAAAAACTGTCCAAAAGTTTTCCATATCTGAACACTTTTGTTTATTCTTTTAGCCTCTACGAAGGGTGATTTTAATTTTTTACCATTTAACTGAACACATGTGTTTCTCTATGTATCTCAGATAATATAGACAAGGCCATCTCACCTGTCTGCAAACATATTTGTGTTCAGTGACTTTAACACTCACAATACCAAGTGTCACTGTCCTTGCTGGCATCCAAACCTTAAACTTTTTGCAATCACTCAATCCCCCATGCAATGTGTTTGACTTTCTTACATCTTTCTCTTGTAACCCTGATCCCTGACTCTTGTCACATGACGCAGCTCTCTCCCCTTGGCAACACTGATCATGTGGTACTATCTGTAAATGTTTCCCTCCTGTCTACCACCAGACATGAACTTTCTACTAATAGAATATCTTTGTTATCAATGACTGGGACATGTTCTGTGATTTCCTTTGTGAAATCCTTTTGGAATGAAGTTCTCAATCATCCCATTCAAAAATGTGTCTGAGTTCTTCTCCTGGGTGAAAGCTGACATCAATACTGTCATTCCAGCTAGGAAATATCAAGTAAAACCACATTCATCTTTTCAGTCGCTATAACCCACAGGAATCACTTCTTATGACTGTACCAGAGCAATATGTCTGATTACAACAGAGGTCTCTTTGTTTCTGCTCGTAATGAGTGCTAGCGTGTCCTCAAAAAAAGCAAAGTTGCTGCTTTGCTGATAGAATGAAACAACGTATAGCAGCTCGTAACTTTGGTTCTAGAGATTATTGGTGGCTCTACAAGAGTGTGCTGAACAACAGCAAATCCTCAAGCCCTCTTCTATTTAATCAATTCAAAATCCTAACATTTACAGCAGATAAGGCTGAATGCTTTGCTTGTAAATTCTCTCCCAACTCAATACTCGACTCATCTGGAGTGTCTATATCTGACCTTCACCCCCCCCCCCCGAACTGAGGCTATACTGAGTGATATGTACATAACCCCATCGATGGTCTTGGACATTATTTCTAAATTAGACTCCCATAAGGCAAGTAGAGGTGACTGGATACCAGGTGTCATCCTAAAGAAATGTGCTTCCGAGCTGGCTCCAATTCTCTCCAAACTATACAACTATTGCCTCACAGCTTTCTGCTTTTCAGCTTGTTGGAAGTATTCCTCTGTTGTACCTGTTTTTAAAAACTCTGGAGAACTTCTGACCCCTCTAACTACTACCTTCTACCAATTTTCAGCAAAGTCTTTGAGGCTTTAATCAATGCTGAAGTGGTTAAGCATCCTACCTCTCACAATCTACTCTCTGACAAACAATATGGATTCCGTTTTGCTCAATCTACCACTGACAAACTTATGGCCATATCTGAATATATATATATATATATATATATATATATATATCAAGCTCTTAATAATAATGGTGAGGCTTGAGCTGTGGCTTTAGATATCTTGAAGGTGTTTGACAGGATTTTGCATGCTGGTCTTCTACATAAACTTCAGAGCTAGGACATTTACTTGATTTAATTCAATCTTTCCTATCTAATCAGGAAATGAAAGTCATCCTGAATGGGCTCTCTTCCAGTTCATTTCATACTAACGTGGGTGTTCCGCAAGGCTCTATCCTGGGTCCTTTCTGATTTTCATCAATGATCTCCCTGATGTCATCAGTTCCCAAGTAGACATCTATGCAGATGACACTACCATTTACTCCTGTCTCAATAGTAAGCCTGGCAGCACTGACAAAATTAAGCTGGTCACTGCTCTTGAAAAATATCTCCAATAAATGTTTGACTGGGTCAGGAAATGATTTGTAAATTTTAATGCCTCCAAAACTAAACTGCTCTCATTTAACCACCATAGAGAAACGTCTCTGCCTCCCATCCCATCTCACTGCACCTTCTTGGGCTCAAATCTACCATTTGTCTGTGCCTTGAATACTGTTGCCATATCTGGTCTGGTGCCTTTGCTGTTCATCGCGAGATCCTTGACAAAATCCAAAGGATCTGTAATGTAATCGATCCTGAATTGGTTTTTCGACTTCAGACACTTTCCCACAGATGTGATGTGGCTTCCCTCTGTCTTTTCTACAAGTATTTTCATGACTATGTTCTGATGAGCTTTTTTTCCCTGGTGTCCTGATTATATAAATTTAAATGTGCTACTCGATTGGCACCTTTTAATGTTGAAATAGTTAAATATAACCCTAACTTCTACACCAACACTTTCTGTCCTCAGACTTCCCGACATTGGAACTCCTTTCCTCTCATTTGCTTTCCTGAACACTACAATCTTCAAAAATTTAAATGCAATGCCAATCGCCATCTTCTTTTGCCTTTATCCCTGTCCTTTCTCCTTTCCTCAATCCAGTACACCCACATTTTTCTCTCACTTTCACTCTCTTTAACCCTCTGCATGCTACTGGCACTCCTGTCTTGCTTGGGGTGAAATGCTTAAAAAAATGTATCTGAATCTATAGGAACATTTCATTTTCCAAACATGGCCATCACACTGTGGTCATTTTCATAGTTAATGTCATTGAGTGTTGACTCTCCTATTTAACCACCAGTGCTTCCATTATTTTTAATCTTTTTTTTTTTTTTTTTTTTTTTTTTTTTTTTCATGTAGATGAGGCTATTCTATTTGTATTTTCCACTAGTATGTTGCAGATGGAGTTTGGCAGGTCTCTGTGTGTGTCCTCCATCTCTATCTTGGTGGAACCTTTCTTCATGCTCATCATTCAGTCAAGAAATTGAGGTGAGAGTGAAGAAAGTAAATTTTGTGTGACATTCGGTACCACATATCCTTATAAATCTCTCATTTACTCTCGATAATCTGGTGCCCGTATGTTACCTAGAAAGTCATGGCAGACTGACTTAAATGCTTCCCATTCTCTGTTCCTTGAGAGTAAGAATCTTCTCAAATTCCTTATCCTTCAGCATCTCTCAGATTTGAGGTCTGATGAAGATGCCTTCTTTGAGCTTAGCAGAGCACACAGGTGTTGGAAGGCTGAACCATTCTTGTTTATGGCCTTTATAAAATTCTTTATTAGACCAAACTTGATATGAAGAGAGGGGAGAAGCATTGTGTTTGTGTCCACCAGAGGATTTTCTTTGACACTGTGTCTTTCAGATATGAAAGTCCTCAGAAACCCCCCAATCCTTTTCGTAGTGCTTGGATAGAGCCTGACTCTGCCAGAGACAGAAATCTACAGTACTTTGGGAGGCCCACCTGCATACCTATATGGAGCCTAATGATCTTAAGGTCCTTACAGAGACTCTACAGTTACTGCATGTACTTGACATTTTTCAAAAGTAGCTCCATATTGTCAAGAGGACTTCATCAGAGGAACTGAGCGGGTAAGAGGAATACTGGGGTGAATATTCTGATTGTGCAGGATCACAGCCTTCAGACTTCATTCAGAAAAGTCTATAAAAAGTTGTCAATCTAAGGGTTGTGTGGGGAACCAAGGAAGGTGAAGAAATTACAGATTGGAGATACTGAAATCAAACAAGTACAACAATTTAGGTATCTGGGAAGCATATTAACAGAAGACAGAAAGTGACAGGAATCCAAATGCACATTGGGATAGTGAAAGATACTTTCCAAAAGCTGAGCAAAGTATTAGGAAACAGAAAAATATCATTAGAAACAAAGAAAAGAGTACTGAACTGTTATATAGTACTGGCCCTCCTACATGGCAGTGAATGCTGGACAGTCTCCTCACAGATGAAGAAGACTTGAAGAAACAGAAATCTGGTTCTACAGAAGGATGCTGAGAATAACATGGACCAATCATGTGAGAAACGAAAAGAGAAAATGAAAACAAAAAAGGTAACTTATGCTTAACATCAGGAAGAAAGTTGAAATTTCTGGGACACATCATGAGGCAAAAAGGTCTTGGAAAATTTGATACTCACAGGATAGATTGAAGGTAAAAGGGCCACAAGAAAATACCCAACTAACTTGCAAACTTGAGTGAATGGATGACAGAACCGGGATTGGGAGAGATGGCAAAAAGACAAAAGAGCTACAGATGGCAGGAAATTTGAAGGAAAAGAGTTGGTTTTAAGTTTGACACTGCCGTCCCAAGTATAAGGAGGAAGATAGATTCATATAGTCTTTCTTAGTCTCCGACGATACGCACACCTGAACCGTATGACCAACTCAAGAACAAAAGAATAAGACCCCCATCTGCAAGATTGCTTGTTTTATATCAGTTCTAACTGGCTGAAATTTGCATACATTACACATCCCTGACTCATAAATACCCCCCCCCAAAGGACGCACATACTTTTATTGTTAACTTCCGGCATTCTGCAGGTGAAATGCGTTCGCGCTCGTTTTGGATTCTAAGGTAGGCCATTTTTTTTTCTCCTTGTTCGTCCAGCATTTCATTTTGCCAGGGACTGTTGCTACATTTGCGTAAGCGTCCACTATACTGCTTACATATCACGTATGCCACTCGTTGCCTCTTGAAACAGCAAACTGTAGTCAGTTCAGCAGAATCCACAGACTGCTGCCTTTCAGTTTCGCTACAAAATTGTGGAGAGCCATGATTTCGAATGTCCTGAAGAGACATGGCACATAGAATATCTCTATCTGTGCTAAATAATTCCTGGAAATCTTTTTTAAATGTTTTTACTGTTTTCACTTGAGATCTGAAGGATTCAACCGTGTTTACTTAAGTCTCTCTAATCAAGTGCGTTAGGATCTTTTTCACTGATATTTGTATATATGTAGGATTAAATGTCTTGATTTATATAGTTAGGTTCTGCTGTTGAGAACAGGATAAATGTGGTAGCTATTGACTGACAAGGTAAGGTGTGTGGGTTAAAAAAAACAAAAAAAACAATAGTCCTTGACGTTTTGACGGCTCTCTTTTGTGTTCTTTTTGACACAATGGCTGCCTGCTTCCTTTGTAACTTATCTCAGCAGCTGACCTGACCAAGATTCAAGAACAAGTTTATAACCACTACCATTATTGCTACTGCTACCACCATTTTGAATATTGTAATTTATGCAATACACCCCCTTCTTTTGTGATAGCCATTAACATCATTATCTCTACCCCAATCACCTCTATTATCTCTATCATTATTTTTGCTGCTATTAATATCAACCTTGAGACTTATCACCACTACTAGTATTTCCTTCTTTTTCATTCTAGATTTATTCAGGGTGTTTGCAATGAAGCATCTGTTTTAATTCTTCATTTTATTCATTGATTTGGGACAAGAATAGAGAATCATTTTGCTTTAAGCTTCACTGTGCAGTTGTTTCGTTTTTCTTTTTCCTAATAAAGATGGACAAATTTTGGAGGACAGTAAAAAATCTAACTAACGCTTGATTTAATAATTCACACACATAAAATGCAGAATGTATGCATGAGGAAGGATATTAAAATGTTTTCTATGATGAAAAGGGTCTTGTCAAAAGATTTTATGTTTGATTATTTGGTCAGATTTTGGGAAACTGGCCAAGCAGAGTATAAGAACTTTTTAGCACCTCCTTATATATTTATATAATTCCAGCTTCATTTTCCAACTTATTAAAGATGATCTTCACCCTCTCTAACCTAACTTTCTGTCCTGGAGTAACAAGGTGCTGCACATGTTTCATGTATGATTTCTTTTTCAAGCCTTTTTTCACTTCTCTTTGGGCTCTCATAGCTGAAACTCCTCTCTCACATGCCAAACATCTTATGGATTGAGTTGGGGAGATATATATATATATATATATATATATATATATATATATATATATATATATATATGACATTTTTATGTTTATACATTCTTTTTATACATACAAATATTTAAGTAAATGCTCTGTTTATAATAAACAGTATTAAATATCATTTATCAGCCTGAATATCCAAGAAATTTTCATAGAATAAAACAGAACATTTACTTAAATATTTGTATCTATAAAAAGAATGTATAAAAATGTCTTAAAATAATTGTCGGACTTTGTCCGTTTCATAATGTGTGATGTCATGTATGTATGCATGCAAGCACTGAGCTGCTTGGTGTTGACCTTAGTTTCTACTTTCATATTTCATATGCTCTTTCCATATTATTAAGCACTTTTGTCCATAAATGCAGCATACCTTAAAAGTATTTTTTTTCTCATATATTACATAATTAAAACTTTGTCAGCTGACTAATGTTACCTTCAATATCCCAACTCCAGACGGACCATAGACAGACCCTCCAGAAATCACATCAAGGGTCAACTGTTATCTATCTTGTATATCCTCACAATATGCAAGATTTTCTCCCTTCCTATATGCCATTACAATATCCCTATTCAGTAACCCATTTTATTGAGTGGCACTTAAGACTTGTATTGGATCAACAATAGTAAAAAAAAAAAAATTGAAAAATATTTTATCTAACTTTGGTTAGGATTAAACTAGTTGTAATAGTTTATAGGTTTTCTGCGTTAATTTTCTATTTAACTATGAAAAATAAAAGATGAATCTGGAAACTCCAGTAGTATCCATGTTCCTTAAAGTTTAAGAAAAATGAATTTCTTGATTATTATATTAATTATAAAATTGAGTAATTGCAGTCCAAATACTACTTGAAATATACACTGTAAGAAAAGTATTTCAACAAACAAACATTTTGCTTTTAAACACTTTGTTTTTGAGAATTAAAAACAGAAACATTGTGCAAGAAGCAGCAAATTTTATTGCAGTCAATGTGGTTAACATAATGTCTGTCAACAACGTTGTCAGCATAACAATGCATGATTTGGTAAATTTCTGGGAACTTTGTTTAATAGAAAGTGTTTTTGTTTTCTTTTTCTCCTCCATCCTCCTAGAATCTATGACGGATATAACCTTCCAGATTCTATCAAGGAGACTTAAAACTTACATTGCTATTTGGAAGCGTTGCCAAATGATTTGGATCCTGCCTGTTCAAAATCCTTGAACTTTACAACCTTAGGCAATAAAAATCAAAACAGATTGTGTGCTTTTCAAGTCCTTATAAACAACCCCTTCTAGAAAATACTGTTCATAAATATTTGAACAAATAGATTTTACATTTTATGGTTTGGTTTCTGGGACATGTAATGAGAAAGGAATGCTTGGAAAATTTAATACTCACAGGGCAGATAGACAGGAAGAGGGACAAGTGAAAGCAATGTCTGACATACTTAGTGGGCTTAAGAAAGTGAATGGCAGAACAGGGTCTGGGAGAAATAACAAAAAGACAAAACTCATTGAGGGCTACAAGGGACAGGAGGAGGTGGAGAGCCTGAAGGGACATGGCTCATAAAGTTTTAAGGGTGAAAAAATTCACAAATGCCATGTTTAGCAAGAAAAAAAAAAACGGTATATTGCAATCAGTATGGCAGTCAAAATATATTAACAAAAAAATAGTAAACAAAAAAAATTGAGAATGTGAATATTAGTTTAATATTTACTATGGCTACCATTTTACCTTTCAAAATATATTCGAGTCTTTGTAATAAATATGCTTTTGACATACCATTATGACTTTCATATGGATGTTATTCATGGCACCAAACCTGTTCAGAAATATCTAAACTGTAAGCTGTATACAATTGCTTTCTAAGATCAATGGTTAAAAATGGTTTTGAATGTGTGAAGGCTGTGGGTCTTGGCAAAGATCATCCTTCTTTGAACATTTTAGACTGGTGCTACAGAATCACAGAGAACTGTACTAAATAAGAGAAACCATATCACTTGTTGGTAACAACAACTGAAATGGGTAGCATACATAACTCTAAGAGAAACTTAATGACTTAATCAAGATTTTAACATTCCACACCTCTTCAAATAGAAGGTTAGGAAGAAAAACATATTTGTGTCTTTGTAATACACTTTTGACATACCATCAAGACTTTCATATGGATGTCATCCATGGCATCAAACCCATATATCTAATTTGTCATCTGTATACAACCGCTTGCTAAGATCAATGATTAAAAATGGCTTTCTGTGGGTCATGGCAAAGTTCATCCTTTTTTAAACATTGTAAACTGGCATTATAGAATCACAAAGAATTGTGCCAAATAAAAGAAACTACATCACTTGTAGACTACCAACAGCAGCAACAACTAAAATGGATAACATATGTAACCCGAAAAGAAAATACTGACATAATGAAAACGTAGACATTTCACACTACTTCAAATAAAAGGTTCAAAAGGAAACGCCCATCAATACTGGAAAGAGCAATAACAGTTACTGCACTTGAAAAAAAAAACTATTTTCCTCAAAAAATTGTTTTAAAAGAAACATTTTTCTAAATTTCAACCGAAAACAGTATTGGCTGCTCGGTCAATAAATGTTTAATGTTTCTTTGTAGGGAAATGGCTAATATTACCATGAAAGCAATTTTTTAACATTTTTTTTTTTTATTTTTTTTTATTTATTTGAATACTGTGCCAGAGAATTTAGATCTGCCACCATAATGCTTTCTTTGATGTAATTGCATTCCTCAGTCATTCTAATTTTATCCAGGTTCATTCACACCTGTTCAATAAGACTGTGGCCAGTCCATATTTCACAATATTATGCAGATTAGAATTGTTTTGACTCATTATCTTAAGTCATGACCAATCAGTTGGTGACTGCTTGTTACTTAATCTGGTTATATTTTCTAATGACCATGGTGCTATTTATCAAGTAGATATCTTCAACAGAAAAGTTGTCCCAGATTGTAACTCTGTCTCCACCATGTTTTAATATATAGGATGATGCACTGGATTACAAAGCTCTCCATTCCTTTTCCTTACCAAATACATTTGATTATAAGTGAACAGCTTAAATTTCAATTTGTCTAACAAAACTTTTTAAAAAATTTTTTCTTCACTGTTCATTGTGTGTTTTTTTTTTTTTTTTTTTTTTTTTTTGACAAATTTGAATTCAGCTTCACATAATCATTTTAGGAAAGATTTTTAGCTATAACTATTCCAGATAACCATCATAATGTTATTAGTATTTTTTAATATATGTGTATGAGAAAAATATAGTTTAAGGTATGCTATATTTATATAAGTTGCTGCTTAGTGTTGATCTGGTTGTTTGTCCATTTCTTAAATAAGCTTATAAGCACTTCTATTTTTCCTTTTTTGTGAGTGGATGTGTGGGTAGTACAATGAATAGTGGCTTGAACTGAGGAATCTAAGAGCCCATTTCAAATTGCATTAAAGTTACATTCACTTATGTGCAAATACCCTTTGGAAAAGATAGGAATCCATCTCTTCTCTCCCCCTAGCTATGGGTTAAATAGTATCTGGAAAAGTCATTGTTATTTGCAGAAAATTGTTAATGCAATATTTGCTTGCAAAAAGAGCATTATTCTTTCAATCCAAAATGTTTTGATTTTAAATAAACCACAAAGGGTTGATAAATCATAAAAAACAGATTATACAATTTTGTTCCTGAGCAGTTAATGTTTTTTGTAATTTTTCTGAAAGTCCAACTAACAGAATTGTCCTTTTTTTTCTTCTTTTTTTTTTTTCTCCCCCTCCTTCATGTTTAAGAATCTTTCTATCTGCTAAATTTCAGGATAAAATTCAAACTGAATGTTGGTAGTCTAAAATAGTAATGGCAATGAAAAAATTAAACAATTTTTAATCAAAAAAGATTTCGTATTCTCTGTGCTATCTACCGAAACAAACAAAATTAGTTGGTGTTTTGGTAGGTCTGTGGTAATTGTTTGTGCTTCATTTCCAGTCTCTACCAATACGCAACTTTTCTTACCCCAATAAATTAATGCTACTTTAGATGACAGGGCGGATTTCTTGGTTCTTCATGGGTAAGGAAGATAGTTGTGAGTTTTGGAGACAGATTTTTTTTTTTTTTTACCCCAACTCCCTCCTCCCCCCCTTCTCTGTTTTAGGTCTGCAAGCATTTTTGACTTTGAACTTGAGACTGATTTATGACCTTTGGAATTATGACCCTGGATTATTTGATTTGGGGATTTGAAACTTTCGATTTTCTTACACTTTGTTTTTAAGTATGTCTCTATCTGCTAAATTTCAGGTAAAAATTCAAATTGAATGTTAGTCAGTATTTCTAAGTATAGTTATACATTAATTAAAAAAAAAAAATTTTGGTGTTGGCCTTTAGGTTCAACTATTTAACCAGAATTGTTTAAAAACAAATACCGTATATTTGTGCATATAAGGTGACCTTTAGATAAGACGAGGTCAAAAAATATATCAAATTTTCATGAATTTATCCTATACCTGCAGTGTTAGATGACTGCTTATTGATTATATAAAGATGATGTTATTGGAAATGTTGTTACTTACTGCCTTCTTAGAAATTCAAAATAAATAAAATAACAAAACCTATTCTATATCATGTTTTTCCAATACACATCCCCTGAAAGGGAAACCATTGTTTTGTTTGTTTCATCACGTGATCTCTGTCCTGCGTATGACAATAAACTACATCCAACAGCAAGGCCTCTGATCAGGAGGCTTTGATGAGCATGGAACCACCTCTTGATTGCTGGTGTTCCCAGGTCCACCCTTACCTGGGGTGGTAGCACCTGTT
>CAHIKZ030000526.1:602500-617500 GCA_903632075.3 Acanthosepion pharaonis | reverse complement strand
TTTAAAATGTATTTATATATCCATTCCTAACCCACTATATTCTAACATGGTAGAATTGTAAGTTAGTGCTTACTACTACAGCATGGACATTGGGCGAGTCTTTTAAACTTGTTAGTTGAACTTTACTTTCCTCTTTGTCATAATTTTGGAATGTACACAGTGACTAATCTCTATACATTTTAAGTAATGACATGAAAGATTTATAAAAAAAAAACAAAAAAAATATCTTTGATTGCCATGCTGGATTTTTTACTTTTTAAGTAGATGAATCATTCTTCTTTGTGTCATGTCCTTTCAGGATGTAATTGATCGTAGCTCTCCACAGTTTCCTGTCATTTGTTGCTCTTAATAAATTCTGTCTTTACATTTTCTCCTAAACCCTGTTTCACCATCCATTTACTTAAGTTCATCAAATATGTTATGCAATATTTTTTCTCTATTCCTCTCTCCCTCTGTCTTGTGAGAATTTCCAAGCCTTCCTTCCTTATTACCACAGCTCAGAAACTTCAACTGTCCCTTCCTGATGTTTCCTTTTTGTTTCCATTTTCTCCAAAACCTTGTCATTGTTCACATGTTCAGTCCATGGTATTCTCAGCATCCTTCTGTAGGAACATATTGCTTCAAGTCTCTTCATCTTTGAGGAAATCGTCCAGCATTCACTGCCATACAGGAGGGAGGATATTGCACAACAGCATTCTTTTATTACTTTTCTCAATCAAGCATAAAATTGCTTTTGCCCATAACACTCTGGATTAATATTTTCATATTAGCTTAACGCCATCATAGATGTAACCGCAGGTTCTATGCTAACAGTTTCTTCTCTTACACTTCTAGGTTGTAAAACTCTTCCAGTTTCTTGCTTTCCAGTCATCTTTGATCTTCAAAAATTTAAATGCAATGTCAATCATTATCTTCTGTCTTCTTAATTCTTGTTCTCTCTCCTTAATCTGTTTCTTTTTCTTTCACACTCAGTAATATGTTTCTTAGTGGTTTTATTGCCTTGCTTGGGGTGAAATGATTAAGACAGTAAAATCATTAAACCCATGGAAGAAAGGAATCGATAAACCATATTCTAAACAGGAAACAAGAGATAACTCCCTACTCTTATGCAATCAATATGGAAGGAGTACTGTCTGGGTGGTAAGCAAACATAACTACTCCTTATAGCCTGACCAGAGCATAGGGGACTGAGTGTATTTAGTGAGACACCATCTCTAGGAATGTAGCTGAATAAACCTCTAGACCCTATTTCAGACCAAGGGATTAATTCCTAAATTATTAAAAACCTCTTTTAATGTTATGCCAACAGCTGAAATCAAAGTTATATTAACATAAAATTAGATCCCATGTTCGAGTTAAAATTAATAAATTTTTTAAAGTTTAAATGCACACACACACACACAGAGGTATATTTTGCAATGGACCACTTATCATAATTTCTGGAAAGAAAAATTGTCCAGCATTCACTGCCATAGAGGAGGGGGGATATTACATAACAACATTCTTATTTTTCTTACTTGTTTCAATCAAGCATGAAATTGCTTTCGATCCCAACACTCTGGATTAATAAACTCTTCAACATTATTATTATTCTCATTAGTTTTACTCCATTTTATTGTTGCCTTTTAAATTATCTCATTTTTTTAATCATTTAAAGCCAATAAAGCCACTAAGACACATGTTACTGAGTGAAAGAAAACGAAAAACATTAAGAATAGAGAACAATAAAAGAACAAATTTTTGAAGATCAAAGTTACCTGGAAAGCAAGATACTGGAAGAGGTTTCCACAGACGATAAGTATAAGAGAAGAAACCAAAGATGAGGACAATAGTCTGAATGAGGTAAATAGTAAACACTTTGAAATTTTCATATTAGGGCTTCTGGTGCGAATGCCAAACAGTACAGCATGCCATTTACAAATTTCTGGTGGAGTGAATTTGATATGGTGCTCTTTTCCTTACAGTTGGTGCCCAATGGACCCTACTGTATTATGGAGTCAGAAATAAAGAATGTGCATGCACAAAATTGAAAATATAAAATGATGACAATTTACCCATTGCACACTGTATAGGAGGATTTGTAGAATTTTAAAACAATAAACATTACTGGGACTGTTATAGGAGTATACAGTATTACACATTTTTTTTTTTTTTTTGTGTGTGTGAGTACAAAGGTTAAATTTTGACAAATTTTCATTGGCTGAAAGGGGAGTTTTCAGACATGTTAAGCATTATTTACATTATTGCCAAATTCACAACATTTCAGCCGTTGTATGCTCCGGCCTTCTTCAGGTAATTGGAATTTCAAACTGAACCCTTTATTTCATCTACCGGGGTATATTGTTCTAGTTCCACATGCCATGTCTTCAATATCTGTCTATATCGCTGAGATGAGGTATTATGATTATGTGCATTATTTATGTTATTCAGACTGTTATCCTAATTGCCATATTTGCAACGTTTCAGCTGTTGTACACTCTGGCCTTCTTCAGATGTTTGGAATTTAAAACTGAACCCTTTATTTCGTCCACTGAGATAGATTGTTCTAGTTCCACATGTCATGCCTCTTCCAGATACCTCAATTATTTTTGTTTTAACAAAGTTTTTGGTATTGAAATCACAACTCTGGGTCTAGTCATTGGATTTAACCAACGTCTTTATTCACTGGGCTATGCAAAACGTGAATATGGTAATGAAGATAAGGATAACAGTCCGAATAATGTAAATAATGCAAGCAATCATAATACCTCATCTCAGAGATATAGACAGATGTTAAGAAGCTATTATCACTTCTTATTTGAAAAGGTGAATAGAACAACCAGCATTGGGAGATGCTTAAATTCATAAATTTATTATAGACAATCTTTGCTTTATTTAGCAAAAACTTGGTGTGTGGGATGTGAACCAGGTCATACCTTCCAAATAAGATCAGCATGCCTGCTTTGAAATTTAGAAAGTCTAGCTTTTACCAGTGACCCTGAAGTCAATGGTATAAGCAAATCAGAAACTAAAGAATTCCATATGGCAATTTCATTATTTTCTATTACTTTGAGAGGTAACAGCTTGAAGAAGCTTTTCTTGTGGAAAACGTTTAGAAAGTATGTCAACAATTTGAAGAGTTCTTGTGATTTTGCTTTTGAGTGTTTTATCAGAATTGTTTTTTTTTTTTTTTTTTTTTTTTTTTTTTTTTTATTGAATCTTCAGTAATAAACCTAGTGTTTTTAATGTGATCGATTGCATTCTGCTCATTTGGGTTGGCAATTTTGTATCCATATGGATGAAAAGTTAAAAGCTAAATTATACCGTTTGAAGTTTCAGTGGTGCGGGTTGCTCATTAATTCTTACAAATATTGAGGGGAAAATCTGGCCGGTGCCATAAGAAAACATTATACTTGTGAGAACAGTTAGTAAATTTCTCACCAGTGGGGAAGTGCTGGTTAAAAAAAAAAAGTTGCCAATGTCCACATTCTTGAGATGTATCATTTACTTAAGTTTGTCTTTCAGTTTTCCTGCTGGCATATTAACTTATATATGAGGGGTGGGGGGCTTGAAAAGTTCTTGGCCTGACCAAGAGGGGCTTCTGAAAACAAATTTTAATGTTTGGTCATTTTGATAGCTTTTCAGAAGTAGTAGGAATAAAACAAAAAGAACTATATATAAAATACTAACTTAATGATTCACTTTGTTTTCAGAAGGAACTTCTTTAGACTAATAATGATTTTACTGAAGGACGCAATCTTATATAAATAAAAACTGATTAGTCTGAAGACGTTCTTTTCTTTTTTTTCTCTTTATTAAACAGTATATGTCACTTCTCATTTTGTCAGGAACTCACCCATTATTTATATATATATATATATATATATATATATATATATATATAAATGAACTAAGTCCAATTATTTTAATATATTTTCTGTTTATTTTTTTTTCAGATACAATTATTTAAGTAAATGCTCTATAATTTGGACATTGCTAAGTAGATGGTTCCTCTGTACCTAAATGGTATAGCATGTCAGGTCAAATAACTGTTCCGTGTAAGATATAGGTTCAATTCCTGTTGGAGGGCACATGTTTTCTACAAAATTTCTTGGCGATTCAGGCCAGTAAATGTAATTAAAAAGATCATGAAATTAAATAATTGTATCTATAAAAGTAACATATAAACAGTGTGTGTGTGTGTGTGTATATATATATATATATATATATATATATATATATATCAGTTATTGGTCAGAGTTGAATTAGACCAGGAAACAGTAATATTAAAAAGTGCTCAATACACGTATAAAGGAAATAAAAGTTTAACATGCAGGGCTATTAAGTTTAAAAAACTAAGGGATCAGCCAATCATACTGCCTTGATTTCAATCACCTGAAGATACTGAAAGGTTGAAAGCAAGGAAGTGTGATTGGCTGGTCTCGTAATTTTTTAAAATTATATATAATATATAGGGGTGAGTGACCGAGTAGTTAAAATGTTTACCGTCTGCCCGTGGATTGGAATCTCAACGCAGTGGTCTGATTTCTCAGGGAAATGATTTCTTGATAATATCAGTCTATCCCAACATGCAGCGCCTTTTGAAAAGTGCCTAAAAACCATACCATGCATTAACCCAAGCATTGAGTGAAATTAGGTAGATAAGAACCATTCAGAAGCCATTGATGGTTGTGCTAACAAGTCATCGTGACAGAGGGTTTTAGCATTCTGGCATTTTAAATAAAATGATCATTGTAACTAAGGTCTGTTCAGCATAGTTGCAGTATAAACTATAAGTGGACTCTGTTGGTTGAGTGTGCAAATGTAATAGGGATTTGCTAGCTGGCCTGGCAGACAGGTGTGGTCAGAAAATGAGTAGCCAGGCATTTTATTTATTTTTTATATATATATATATATATATATATATATATATATATAGTGTATTGGAACAGCAGATCATTATTCAAACATATATTGTTAAATATAACAGACAACAAATGTCTATTATGTTTGATCATGAGCCGCCACAAACTTTGTATAGTTGCTTTAATTTTGGGAGAAAAGAAAGACAAAAATTGTCCAACATTTGGATATTTTTTTTATTATGCTGTTCCTAGATCTAAGCTTTTGGTTCACATGAGCCATCTTCAGAGTGGTTATATGGACATTTATAGTATGTGTATGTATGTATGTATATATATGTATATATATATATATATGGCTCATTCCGTGTCAAACCAACAAGGGGTTAGACCATGTCTGACATGGATTTTTTTTCAAATTTGCTACACTTATAGATCTCCATGAAAGTAATTGAATGGCATCTATTACACATCTCACGGTCAAGGGGTTCCTGAGATATGTCCTCTGACCTTTTTACGAAAATGTGAATAGTGACCAACTTTAAAAGATGATATCTCAGTTGTTTATGGACCTACAAATTTCATTCATATATCATTCTAAAGTACTTGGATAGATCTACAATTTTATCTAGGGATTATTTTTTTTTAGCGGTTAAATAAAAACCATGACCTTTGATCTGACTTATCTCAAAAAACGTTTTAATTTTTTTTTAAATTTTGACAAAAGATTTGTCTATCTTATGACAGTATATATTCCAAATTTTATGATGGGCATTCCACTAGAACTGTTGCTACAAGCGTTTTATAGAACTGGGCAAAATTCAAAATGGCGGAATGTAGTATCTGCTACTTCATATAAAAACATTTTGATATTTCACAATATGGTCAAGTTGTATATCTTTGTAAAGCTATTTTAATGCTGATTAATATTCACATAAGGACCATGATCATGAAATCAATAAAAAAATTTTTTTCTGGTGATGAAACTGAATTTTCTTCATTTTTTTTCTAATGCAACACAGATTTTGTTATGGAAAAAGTGATATATAGAAATATATAGAAAAAATTTACTGGAGCAATATCTGATAGAATCAGTATAATTTCATCAAACATTTCTCATGAGGAATCAACTAGTGCAGAACACCAAAACTTTGAAAGAGAAATCATCACCCAGTTGAAAGAGAAGTTTGATGCGAGTGAAAAGAGATCACAAAAAATTCAAATTCTGACTGTACTTCCAAAAAGCTGGAGTCTAAGTAAAATACAAACAGAATTTGGCACTACAATGTACATGGTGAGACAAGAAAAAAAACTTGTGAATGTGGAAGGAATTTTAGCTTTGCCAAATACACGAAAAACTAGATTCCTACAAGAGACAATTGATAAAGTGAGACAGTTTTATAAAAGTGAAGAAGTCAGTAGAGTGATGCCTGAAAAAAATGATTGCAAGACGGTTTTAAAGGATGGGAAACGGGTTCAGGAACAAAAATATCTTGTTCTCTGTAACTTGAAAGAGGCATTTGAATTATTCAAATCAAAGAACCAGGAGAAAATAAGCTTCTCTAAATTCACTGAGCTTAGACCAAAAGAATGTGCTAGCAGGTGGTGCTGGGACTCCTACTGTCTGCATTTGCACAATCCATCAGAATATGAAGTTGATGATTGCAGAATCTCATCTTGGTAAACTGACTGAAGGAGAAAATTATCATTGGACAGATTACCACCTATGCATACTTGCTGTTACATGCAATGAAGCATCAACAAGTTGCTACTTGGGTGACTGCTCAACTTGCAGCAAACTGATTTTGTTTTGTATATGGAAGAAATTTTTTACAAAATAGCTAAACAGTCGAACTCTCTGCCCAAAGGCAAAGGAACCTGGACAAGGCTCTGCCAAAGGGCAGTCTTGTTTGGGGAATATTTTTGGCCGAGCCTACGGGCTCGGAGATCCCACGCTAAACCAGCCTTGTGCCACATGCAACCCTCGTGGGGGGGTAGCTAAATATACTAGTTGTGACCTGTTCCAGCTAAACAGTCGAACTCTCTGCCTCTGAGCAGAGAGGAGCCCGGGCGAGGCTCCGCCGAAGGGCTGTCTCGTTCGGGGAGGTAGACTGCCCCGAACCTGTTTATACGGGTTCGAAAAGGAATATTTTTGGCCGAGCCTATGGGCTTGGAGAACTCATGTTAAACCAACCTTGTGCCACATGCAATCTTCGTGGTGGTGGTGGGGGGGTAGCTAAATATACTAGCTGGGATCTGTTGAGTACGACTCAGACTTACGCGAGAACTACTGACCTTCCAATAGAGGCACTCACTACTGGATTGACTTGCGACGACCTTGCGCATAACGGTTACCTATATTCTTATTGTTCTGGTTTTTACAATTTTACTTATTTTATCCACCTTGTTTTTCAAGTATATATTCCTTTTAGTACAGCCTATAACAAAGACCTGATACAGTTTAGAAAAAGATGCTAAAAGGATTTTTTTACAATGTATTGAGTACACGGTTAACACATCTCTGCACCTATAAACAGACATTAGCAAAAGATTATTTCATTTGTATAAATGCTGAAAGCAAATAATTTGTGTAGTGAGTAACCATAGTCAAATGCAAAATAAAGAACAGAATTGTTTGCAAGAAAAAGAACAGGACAAAAATGAAATAATATCAAGCAAAGTAAATAATATATGCAAGACAAATTAACAGTAAGAAGGCAAAAAGTTCATGAACTAAAAATTGGTGTTGACACAGAAAAGCAAGTTCGGACAACTGAATGTAGCGTTTTGCCTTCGAGACAAGGTAGATTGGAACTGAGTCATATCAAACTGTAAACTGGCCTATTGGTTTAGAAAAAAAATTCCAGCATGCATTTGTGTTCTTTTTTTTATAAAAGGGGAGGGGCAAGAGTTTTGCAGTCATTCCTAATTAAGATAGAAATCAACATAATTTTAATTTTTCTTTTACTAAATGTTTCATCTTAGTTCTGTTGCTTTTTATCAAAATTCCTAAATTGTTATTCCACAACTGTTAAATAAACAGAATGGATTAGAAACAATCAGTAAAACTCTGTTAAGATTTGAACCTGTATTCCTTATTAATAGGAGATTATTGCAGACTGGTGTCAAGATCTTATCAATTTGAGCTGGCTAGATGTAACTGTAAGATCTATGCTAACAGTTTCTTTTCTCACACTTCTCGCTTGTAGAACTCCTTTCCAGCTCCTTGCTTTCTAGCCAACATTAATCTGCAAAAATTTAAATGCAATGTGAATCACTATCTACTTTCCTCCTGATTACTCTTTTCTCTCTCTGCTCATTAATGTCTCTGTTCCTCCACTACTCTATAACCCTTTGTATCTTAGTGGCTTTGTTGCCTTGCTTTGGGTGATACCAATTTTTTTTTTTTTAAGTTAAAGAAAATGAGGGAATCTGCAAACATCATTACAAAAAAATTACACTTGTTTCCCCATAACCCATATTGAAATCAATATGCCAAGTCCTCATGCACATATATATACATACATACATACATACATACATGCACACACACAAAAATGGCCAGCTACTAGTTTTTAAAGCACATCTGTCTGCTAAAATGCCAACTCAATCCCTGTTGCAGACACTTGTTCAAGCATATTTGTGTTTAACACCCACTGAGCCAACCTGAGTGGTTTATACTACAACTATGTTGAGAAGATGTTAGAGTTTCTGGGAGAGAGAACATAATCTGTCCTGTGAGATTTGCACTTAAATCCATTATCATTAACAGCTTATCTCACACTTAAAGCGACAGAGATGTAGTTCTACAGAAGAATGTTAAGAGTACCATGGATACAACAATGAAGTCTTAAGGAAAAATGGGCACAAGAAAGACATTTAGTCTTAGAATTAGAAAGAGACAGTTGAAATTTCTGGGACACCTAATGAGAAAAGAAGACTTGCAGGATTTAATACAGTCACAAAGTAGGCACTGTCACTGTAAGCACCTAAAAATAAAGGATGCAAGTTCAAATCTAACCAGAGATTTATTTATTATTTCTAATCCATTCTGTTTATTTAATGGTTATGTAAGTTTTGATAAAAAGCAACAGAAAAAAAAATTAGCAAAAACAAATCAAAGTATTTTGATTGGCTTTTAACATTTTATACAAATTAAATCATCTCTTATTAATGGCTGGGTATAGTTATAGGCTTATATTTAATACAAGTGTATCAAAACAACTAAGACAGTGGAAATCAGAGATATAATAAATATAACTATATTTGACCAATTATTTAATTGAAAATTTAGTGTTTTTTTCTTTTTGTTTTTTATTTATTTTTATTTTCTTAAAATATTTATGATGGCTGTAGTTTGACAGTTTGTAACAGAATTTTGATTTAAAAAATCATTTCACCCCAAGCAGACAATATAGCCACTAAAGCACAAGAGGTTACTGCATGTGAAAAATATAAGAAAAAGAAAAATATTAAGGAGAGGGAACAATAAAAGAACAGGAATGAAGAAGACAGAAGATAATGATAGACATTGCATTTAAATTTTTGAAGATCAAAGTTAACTGGAATGCAATAATCTGTAAGAGTTCAACAAGATCGAAGTGTGATAGAAAAAAACTGTTAGCATGGAACTTAGTTGCAGCTAGCCATTTCAATGGTAAAATGATAACTTTGTTGCCAATCTAGTACTGTGCTTAAAGTCTATGTACCAAAGAGGAAAGTTCATCAGAACAATTAACATGAAAGTATCTGTCTTTTGACACACACAGAAGCTATGTTAAGGTGGTAGGAAAGGGACTGGAGATGAGACGGCAGATCAAGACCAATAACATTGTAGATTCGTCTTTGGATTTTTTTTTCAAGAATCTCTAAATATACAGGGTATGATGGACAAATTGCTGTCTAAATGATGCAAACATGAAAATAACACTGACATCTCATTTTAACATATATATATATATATATATATATATATATAAAATCTCAAAATTACACTAAAATATCTTGAAATACTAAAGAGTAAATTTATTCAATAAAATGACCATAGGCTTCAAGTACAGCCTCCAGACAACTTTGGAATCTCCTGCAACTCTTTGGATGGTCTCCTTGTTTAAATTGGTGAATGCTGACATCATTCTTGACTTCAGTTCAAAGAGATTTGTTGGTCTCTTGCTCAACTGTGCTCCACACATAATAATCAAGGGGATTGCTGTCTGGGGTGCTAAGTGGCCAGATGTAAGGGGTGATGTAATGGAAGAGATTGTCTGACAGCCATGACTGGGTTCTCCTGCTTGTGTGGCATGGTGCAGAGTCCTGTTGCCAGATATAGGATCAGCAGCTACCCGCTTGACTCCAGGGCAGCACTACCTCCTCAAGGAAGTTGATGTAGGCCTCCATGTTGGGTCAGAGGCCAAAACCAACAAATTCGGGAGTTCTCTTATCAGAACGATCAGTGAGTTTTTCTAGTTGTCGTACTTTCATAATCACCATTAGACTCCTCCAACATTTTCTGAATCTTCTGTACTGTAATCAGATTGACACACAAACACTCTGAAATGTTTGTATTGGAGCTTCCAGCATGAATGCTAAAGAGTGTAGCATGTCATTTACAAATTTATGGTGGAGTGAATTGCATCATGGTGCTCTTTTTTTCTTTCACGGGCGGTATCCAACTAACCCTACTATACTGTGAAGTCGACAAAATCAGAAATAAATAACATGTATGCACAAAATTAAAACTATAAAATGGCGACAATTTACCTATTGTACCTTTTTATAGCAGAATTTATATTAATCCTAATATTTGATTTATACATGTGTATTAACAAGGGGGGAGATTGTTGAATAAGTAAATATTTGTTGCATAGAATAGATCCATTTTTTTGTTCATTAGACTGCAGACTTACTGTCTTGCCTATGTAGGCATGCTCCCATTTTTGAGAAACTAAATGCATTTTCTTTCTCTCCTCCTAAATGTTGCATTTCAACTGTACTTTCTTACCTCTCTCCTTAAAAAAAATTCTCTCTGCCGAATGAGTTAGGTGTATATTTAATCTCTAACCAGGCTTAAGTGTGACTATTAATGTGGAACTGTGCAAAAATTGCTTCATTTTTTCTTTCTTTTTTTGCAGTTTTACTTCTATCACTTTGTATCAATGTTTTCCCTTTTATTTTTTTCTCTGCCATGCTGCTCGCTTGCATCTCAATTTCCAACTTGAGCAGTTTTTTCTAGAGATACCATCTTGCAAAAATCTGTATTAGGATTCCATGAACGAATGTAATTGTTGCACTTGAGTTATTTTACAAGTACATTCATTAATTTGTTGGATAATTGTATATCTTTTGATTTATTTGAATTTACTCAGCTTGGCTGTTAGAATTACATTTTGGTCCTTAAACTCATGAACCATCTTCAGGTGCCTGTCAAAAATATTGAATCAAATATTGTGCAGGAGTCTTTGATCAAAAAATGATAAACTTAATAAGTTTAA
Source organism: Acanthosepion pharaonis (assembly GCA_903632075.3). Taxonomy (NCBI): domain Eukaryota; kingdom Metazoa; phylum Mollusca; class Cephalopoda; order Sepiida; family Sepiidae; genus Acanthosepion; species Acanthosepion pharaonis. Next base: position 606,168 of record CAHIKZ030000526.1, on the reverse strand, counting down.
GACTCCCAAAATTCCACATACAAGACAAATTCTTTGTGGATATGTGTTCAAGTATGCATAGTTTATCTTGTGGTTGTTAGTTTCAAGCCGTAAAATACTTAGACTAATAAGAATTCACTAATCTTCTAATTAACTATCTTCCCTTAGCATGGATAGTGGAATGAATATAGTCTACCTTTTTTAATTGAATAAAGTGTTTAATTCAAAATTTTGAAAATGTTACTAAATATCTCAGTTACCTAAAGAAGGCTGGAGAGTATAGCAGCCAAAATTTTTTGATAATAATAACCAAGACTGTAATGCCAATTTAAATAAGTTTATTATTATTATTATTACTACTATTATACTACTACTACTACTACAATAACAACAATAATAATAATAACAACAATAATAATAATAATAACAACAATAACAATAATAATAATAACAATAATCAGAATCAGTTCAAAATTCCACCATATATAACCTGAAGAAGGCTGGAGCGTATAATGGCTGAAATGTTGTGAATATAGCAATAAAGATAGGGACAACAATCCGAACAATATAAATAGTTACAATACCTCATCTCAGAAATATAGGCAGAATTCTTCAGAAATTCTGATAGAAAATATTGGTTTATTAACATAAGTTCTTTCTTTGTCAATGCACATAATATTAATTGAACATTTATACAATGAAAACTTCAGATCAGAATTCTGCTAATATCTATCAAACTACAAATTTATTAATCCACCTCCCTAAATATGATTATAGCAAGTTAAACTTTTGATTTAAAAAAAAAACAAAAGAAAAAAAAATTAGTCCAGCAACATTTAACCTTTTAGCACCCTGTAGGTGACTGTTTTCAAAGCAAAATATTAGTCCTGCTAATGCAAGTCGAATTTGAATTTCTTGGTTGTGTCGTCATATCCTTCTATGGCAACACCTATAACAATCTTGACTGAAATTGAAAGCCAGGCTACTGCAATTTCAAATATATAGAACTAATATAAAAAACTCTATATTTTGAGAGGGTTCCATATACAGCAAAAAGAGAAGTAATATTTATAAATGATGCAGAGGGCTAAATGTTTTAAACACTGAAGTACCACTTGGCCAACAACAAAAAAAAATCCCTAAGCATAATTGAAATTAAAAACTAACAATTTGTTTATCTAAAGCTGCATAAGACAATAAACTACATCCAACAGCAAGGCCTCTGATCAGGAGGTTTTGAGGAGTGTAGAATCCCCTTTTAATTGCTGGTGCTCCTAGGTCCACCCTGACCTGGGATGTTAGCACCTGTTGGGGTCCCAGTTATGGGCAAACAGTTAACCCCTGAACTGGGGTCAAAACACTATGCAAGTGTAAAAATAGGTTTTAATACCAGCAATACATTTTTGTAAAAATATTACCGGCAATGAATTTTTGAAGGAAAAAAATATTAACGGCAATACATTTTTGAAAAAAAAAAATATTACGAGCAATAAAAATTTTGTCGGCATTAAATAATCCATTGAGGTCGATATGCCATAGAACAAACCAAACCAAATTGTATGAATATGTAACAATTTATTAATTACAACTTGCTTTGGAAGTGAGAATCTGTGTATTATTTATCTTGCTATAAAGAAACAAATAGTCATGATGGGGGATATTGGAACATTCTTTGGTATGTTGTACCAAAAGGCAATTTTTGCAAATCTCACAGTAAAAGAAAACAAAAATTTGGTGTTATTTGGTTCACAATATGGAACTTTATTTTGATACAGTAATGTTGCTATCAATTAGGAAAGATAGAAATAATTAAAAATCAAAATATTATTTGTGAAAAGACATATATCATTTCTGAAAAATTTAATCCATTATTTTTTTTCTGTAATCTTGCTCTTGAAGAAAAATTTTAAATATTATGTTTGCCTGACAAAGAAGATTTTGACAATTTTCTAGGTGATCAGTAAAATTAAAATCACATTTTAAAAGGTCAGCTTTTGGAATTGGACCATAAATTTATTTAGTTTTTTTTTTTTTTTTTTTTGTCTGAAAAGAAATAACTGTCTGAAAATGGTCTGTCTGTTTATTTCTCTCAACACATTATTTTTTTTTTTTTTAACTGTCTGCACATTTTGTTATAACTTTTGAAGTGATGGTCTGTCTGTTTATTTCTCTCAGCACTCACCATATATTTTTTTTTTTTTGTGCCACTGTGTAATTTGAACAATGTTTAGTGCGCCATACTAAAACGCAATTTTTGCAAATCCCACAGACGAAGAAAAAAATATTTTGTCCACAATATGGAAATCTCTTTTGATATGATAATGCTGCTACCAATTAAGTTATTTTCTCCCCCCTTGTATAAGGTTAAAGTCCTGCAAGATTATATAATCTTTAAATGGCTTTGTTCACTGCTATAGATAATCAGTGATTAAATTAGGTAAAATACCACAGTCTTAGAGGATTTGCTTCTTTTCTCCAGACGAAGAAATTGGAAAGAAAACAAAACAATATTTTTTTTAACAATGATGTAATTCTGGAAATATTGGATTTGCAAAAAAAATAGTAACATTGCTTCACTGTTATTAAGATCTTTAAGTCCTGAATTGGATTTAACTTGCTTGTGGCATTACGCTAAGTTTAGTAACTATTTATAAGGCTACTTGTTTCAGAGCAAGTGTTTGTAAGCTAATCTTGTCAACCATTGCTGGTGTAATGAGGCTGTTGCTTCAAAATTTACAATCTCTTGATATTGTTTTATCTGAAACAATTTCAGGAAGCAGTTATCCCCATTAAATAGTGTCTTATTTATATTATTTGCAATTTGCCCCCATCTTTGTTATGATCCCAGTGTTTCAACCAAGTTCTAGACAGACAACTCTTCATTCCAGAAAATCGAAGTAGTCTTATTGGGTGTGGTTAATGCACAGCTGAGCAATGCCACCTCTCAGCTGAGTCTCTCTGACCACTTTCTCTCTCTTCTCATGCTCTTTGTCTCTCTCTCTCTTTCTCTCTCTCTTTCTCTCTCTCTCTCTCTCTCTCTCTCTCTTTCTCTCTCTTTCTCTCTCTCTCTCTCTCTCTCTCTCTTTCTCTCTCTCTCTCTCTCTCTCTCTCTCTCTCTCTCTCTTTCTCTCTCTCTCTCTTTCTCTCTCTCTCTCTCTCTCTCTCTCTCTCTCTCTCTCTCTCTCTCTTTCTCTCTCTCTCTCTCTCTCTCATATTCACAAAGTACAATGCCTAAGAGCCACTCAAGGTAGAAGGTGTTCACTCATCTGTTATAGTCACAGATATTGTTTCTTTGGATTTATTTATCATTTATTCCACACTATAGGGAGTTCACTTAATTGAAAAAAAAAAAAAAAAAAAAATATTTCCCTGGAAGACTGCAAATAGTACTTAGAGCAGTTCTTTGTAAAGAAAATTTTGTGAGTGAATAGAATTTTAAAGTTAGAAGAAAACAGTGTTTTTGTTATTCAATGAAGTAAAAAGTAGAAGAATATTTTTAATTATTTTTACTTAATAAAGTAAAGGAAACATTTTAATTATGAAATTTTTTTCTTATTTTTTTTTTTTTTTTTTTTTTTTTTTTTTTTTACTTCTGTGAATAATCTTCCAGTTATACTCAGTGATGTTCCTAAACCAATTTTTTTCCTCATGTAGTGATTAAAATCTATAAAAATGCTTTTTCATAGATA
>CAHIKZ030000526.1:562500-597500 GCA_903632075.3 Acanthosepion pharaonis | reverse complement strand
AATCAAAAAAGTTTGGTATTTTAATAAATAAATTTTTATATTACATGAAAACTAATTCAATCCAAATATTTAAATAATTATATCATCAAAAACTTCAGTGTAAGGGTCTTTAGAAACAAAAGGTCTTAGTTGACAACACAAGGTTTCTGTATGTCTTGCTTCAAAACTGTAAACAACACTAGAAACTTCGGATGTTAATTTCACTGCTTTTTTCAATACTGAGAACGTGAAAGAAAATCAGACAGCTCTAATTTTTTTTGTTATTTATAAGAGATGCTTGAATTTAATTTTATGAAAAATTTTCAGTGGTTGCAGTTTCACAAATCAATTTTGGAATAGATTAATGAAGCTTTACAATGGTCAGACATTGTAAAGCTTCAAGGTTGATGGTTGGTATTTTATGGAACCTTTTCTTGGGTGGATTCCCACTTCTGAAAGGATAAAAAATCAATTTGTATTTTAATTTAAAAAAATTCTTTCTATTTTTTTAGTGAATATTTACTTACCTAATAGACAGTTTTTCCAAGAGCTACTTTTCTCACTTCCAATTCATCTGACTCCATCACTGAATAAAACATTCTCAGGCATTATATTAGATATTTTTGAATGCAATATTTTTCTTCAGTTTGTTTCTTAATCCTTTGGATTATATTGAATATATACAGCTTTTGGTTATCGAATTTGCTACCCACCTTAATTTCAAACCAGCTAACTGCATACACTTCAATAATGAATTTAATATGTTGGGGGTGCTTGTCATGGAGTTCTGAAGAATATTTGTACTATTGGCTCACATACACATTAACCAGGTTGTTAAAGTTAACAATCTTTAATTTTTCCAGGCTGCAAATGTAGAGTTAACTTTATCTTTGGAAATCCCTAGGGCATATTCCAAAACGAAACTTTGGTCCTTACTTAGAACCCCTATTTTCATTATAGGTGCCATATTTTCAAGAGTGCCACTGATTTTCATAAATTCTACTTGTGGTAAATCATGATAGTCCCTTTCACACAATTTGCTTAGTGGGTCTGTAAAAGCAGTCAGGTTTCTTGTACCATTAAACATATTTAAAAACAGCTCTGGATGGTAGCTCATTTTAATGTAATTGTATGTGATTTTCGATGGAGATTCTTCTCTGGAGCAGTTACAAGGCCTGTCTTACATTCAATATTTGTGTTGTCCAGAAGAACAACCTTAAGGCTGTCTATACTATCTAATTCTTCCAAAACACTAAAAGCTTCTTCTGCTAGAACAACAGTAGTGACACTTGTAGTTGGAACTACTTTGAATCAGGTATTTTCCAGTCTCAGTTCCTGTCTCTTGATTAAATGGTGTTCTTGGCCCCTTTCTTTTTTTAGTTTAATGTCACTATTTTCCCTTTATAACTTCTTTATATAAAAATATTTCTTTATTAATCTTGCCATTAACTTCTACCTAAACAGACAAGCTTTTTCATACCTTCAGTGTGTCTTTCATGTGTCATTACTGTTAGTTTTATTTTATCCTTTTCTCTATCTATTTTTGACTTATCAATAATGGTTTTTAAAACCAAAACCTGGGTTAAAAAGGCCCATAGCCTGTAAATCCAAGAGAAAAGCATTAGCATGAGATGCTCCAAGTTTAGAGGAAACATCTTGTGTTTTTCTTCAAACATTTTAATAAAGTGTTTTAAAAAATATTATTCGAGGAAATAATAAATTAAACTACACAATTAATTTATATTTTACTTTAAAAATTTGAAATTAATGTTTTTTACATTGTATTTCTTAAAAGCTTCCTATGTAAATAAGTTGATATAATGGTGTAAAGGCAAAAAATTACCCACAAAATTTAAATCCAGTTCATTAAAAAAAAAAAAAAAAAATGAAACCAATGTTTTTGTTTTTTATTTATTCTCTGAAATCAAACTATCACTTAAAATAAATTAGTACATATTTATAATTTATGAATGTTTTTTTACACTGAATTCATTGTGGAAAAATTTCTTTTGTTAAAGAAAAATAAATTAAAAAAATAGTTTTTAATTGATAACCTGCAATTTGAATACATTGATATTGCCTTTTTTTTAACTACACTTAATGTATAATTTATTTTAAAGTAAAATTTATAAAGCATGTTATTTCTTATAGCATAATTTAATTACATGTGTACTATTTTATCTTTTCCTGTCTTTTAAAGAAATATTAAAACTCAGTTTTAAAATGATTTATTTACTTTTTCTTAGCCTAGAATAATCTGGCCTGGCTATTTATTTCACTTATCACCGGAACAATCTTTGAGATACTAATTAATTTGATTTTAATTGCATTTCCTTGAATCAAAATTTCAACGTAAAATATTGTGTGTGTGGTTTTATGATATGTCCCAACTCTCCAGACTTGTCCAAGAGTCTGGTTTAAAAATCGACCTACCCTATCTTTAACATCCACAGAGCCAACTGGTGATTTAGCTATACTACATTACAACTATGCTGAGTGGACTTTAGTTAGTTTTGGGGAGAGATAACTTATAATCTGTTGTGATCAACAATTTTGAACAAGACCAGTATGCTTACACCCTCAGTCACAATGACTTGTATGTTGTGCTAACACAACTTTTGAACAGTTCCATCTACCTAATTTCACTCACAAGGTTTGGGTCAACCAATGGCATAGTTTTTTTTTTTTTTTTTTTTTTTAGGCACTTCCCGATGATGTGTTCGTTGGAATCATCTCCAGGTTGATATCAAGTCACCTCTTTTGATAAATCGGTTGTGTATTAGAAATAAGAGAAAAGTCACTGATTGAAACATTTTTCAATCAGAATGTGATTAAATTTTATGGCTTGTTCATAATTAATTTGTTGTATCCTCACGTAAGTGTAAATTCCAAATTTTTAGTTAGGGTGGGGGAATAACTGGTAAAGATACTTGAAGTTGAACAATACCTTTTAATACAGAAAAATATATTTGTGAATTAAAGTGGATTTGAAATTGTGTCCAATTAAAATATCAAATGGTATGCAAACATAATGGTTACTGTCGATCACCAAAAGAGTTCTTCCCAAGGGTGATAACTTTCTTTTTCTTTGTGTTAGGAGCATTGTCTCCTTAACATAATCCTTTCTTATTTCAATTTTTGTTTTAAAAATTAATGGTCATCATTTTGAATAATTTAAGTTTAATGAATAATGTTGATATCATAATTAATGTTGCCTTTTCTAATAAGTTAATGTTATGAGTAACAAAAACAATAAATATAGAACATAACAATTTATGTGAATAGGAAAAAATTGTTAAAACAAGTTATAATAAGGATGTATGTGATAAATGTGTGTGCATGTGTGATAGACACGTGTGTTAGAGAATACAAAAGTGAAGAGAGAGAAAACCATAAAAGGGACATTTTACCCATGTGTGACTACATCTAAAAAGCCAGAGCTAAGAAGCTGAGAAAGAGTGGGTGAGTGAGAATATCATTGCTTTTTTATAGGCTGAAAGAGCCAAGCAAGCACTTTTGGCAGAGGCAAATGGGGTAACCCACAGATACAAAGATATGAACATTATTAAAAATATAAGTAACAATTTCTTCAGGATGGCCAGGGACAAATCAGGGATTTTGTAAATTTTTCTCCAAAGTAGGGGGGCATTTGAAATGTTACCCATGATGCGTGTAAACTAATTTCAGACTTTATTGTTGTGCGTCCAGAAATGGTATATGTGAAATGAGTTGATTTCTACTGATTTAATTAGGAGTAAGATGTGTGGTGGTGGTGTTTTTTTTGGCGGGGGGAGTCTTTGAATATTGAACCTCTGAACTGATTCCTTGATTGGCACCGTCGATTGATGATTAAAAAATGGCTTTAAGCAAATTAATCCTCTTGGTCTTAAAGAATCTTTATGGTCTTATAATTTTGGTCTTAAAGAAATCTTATAGACTAGTATGACAAAAACAGAAAGAACTTTACCAAATCTTGAAGACTTTTAAGAACAACAACAACTAAAATGGATATCACATCTAACTCAAAAAGAAAATGACACAATCAAGTTATAAATTTCTATACTACTTCAAACAAAAGGTTAGGAAGGAAACTTATTAATACTAGAAAGAGTGAAAATAGCGAACTTGAGAAACCCATTTTCCTGAAAAATGTTTTAAGAAAAAGATTATAAATTTCAAATGATGGTAATACTAACTGTTCAATCAACAAATGCCAAATGTTTCCTTATAAGGAAATAGCTAATTCTACCATTACTTTCAGCATGAATTTTTGAGATTGTTCTCAGAATAAATATTGGCTTTTAATCATTTTATTACTTCTTGTAGGAAATAGGAAAAATCGTTTGAAAGATATAATCTGGGGCATTGATTTTAGTTTTGCTTGCTAATACCGATTCTGTAGCAATGCTTTTGGGAAAGTCAGGAATTTGAACTTCCCTGTACCATTATTGGTTATCTTAAATACAATGATATTCAATTATCTATGAACAGCCGAGATGATGACAACAACTAAAATAAGGATTTTAAAAAATAAATTTTCTTCACTTGACCATGTGTGGATAGGCCTTTCTATTTATTACTTGAATTTCTTAGGTGAAACTTAATTAAAATTTTAATGAGTATTTCTTTTGTTTACAACTCCAAAATTGTCATTTCATGTTCAACTATCAATAAACAGTCTTGTATACTTATCTGTATTTCTGAGATGAGGTATTGTAACTATTTACACTGTTCAGACTGTTTTTTCTCATCTTTATTGTCATATGGACACTGAACAAAACACCAAGAAGCATCACTTGATGGAACATACACATTGATGTTATAAGTTGCATTGGACATCAGCTAGAAGAAACACCCAACAAAGAAACACCTGTATGAACACCTTCCTCCTATCTCCGTTTTATTAAGAGAGAGAAGACTTCAGCTAGCTGGTCACTCCTGGAAAAGTCAGAATTTGTGAGTGACACCCTCTTATGGAACCCATTGCATGGCAAAAGATCAGTTTGAAGTCCTCATTGCACCTCCATTGACCAACTTGTAGATGACTCTGGAGGACCTGCCAACAGCAATGTCTAACAGAGATGGTTGGAAGTCAAGAGAATCCAAGAAAAAATTCTCAGCCTGATGGTGATGATGATTGTCATATTCACAACATTTTGGTTGTTGTATTCTCCAGCCTTCTTCAGGTGATATACATTGGAGTTTTGAACCAGACCCTTTATTTCATCCACTGGGGTAGATTTTTCTAGTTCCACATGCCATACCTTTTCTGGTTATTTGTTTCACTCTCCAAGTATTTGTTCACCTCTGCTGTGGCCAGAACTCTTTAGGTCAAGTCGCTGGATTACTTCAACCAGCATTTTTATCCTTGGGGACATCAGTAAATGAATTTTTGGGACTTATAAACCTAATGTCTCAGTAACCTTTTTTTTTTTTTTTTTTTTTTTTATTGCAATTTATTGTTTTTCTCTCAGACTCTGTTACTAGTTTCCATATTGTATTCATGTTTCTGCTTGGCTGGCTTAAATTTTTGTGGTCTAGCATATGCACTGATTCCTTAAGTTTTCATATTTTCCAGTGATGTTCTCTGTATTATTTCAACGTCATCCCACAGAGAACTGTGATCTCCCTTTTTACTCCATATATGGTCAGCCATGTCTGAGTTTTCTATTTCTTTTCATGTTATGGCTTTATGGTGTTCCTGCAGACTTATCTTAAATGTTGAAACATCATGAATATGACAACAAAGATGAGGACAACAGTCCGAACAATGTAAATAGTGTAGATGGCCTTGTGCTTATTACTTCTTGATTATTTTCTCTTTGTCATTGTTTTTAACAATACAAAATGTATCCTTTCTCATTGTGAGTGTTTCCTTTCTGGGCAATGTTGTCAGTGGTTATTGGAGAATCATGGCAAATAAAATTTCATAACATTTGCACCAAACTGAAAAATTAATATAATACAATATAATATCATGTTATATATATATATATATATATATATATATATACTAGCAGCAATCACTATCACTTGACTTAAAATATTTTTGCCCTTCCTTGCCTTTAAAGGAGTGCCCTTTGCTGTGCTGATGTTGCTACATGACTTACTTCTTGACTATCTCACATTGCGAATTTTTTCTAAGCTCTATACCAGACATTAAATCTGTTACGAAAAAAGAACTAAACAAAATGAACACAAAATAATCAGCTTTAAAAAAGGACTAACTGGAAAAACCGAATGAAAAAAGAATGTTAACAACAAATATTTTTTCACACCTAACCCAGTTCTGCGGAATCAGAATCAACGTTGAGTTTAAGCAAGCGAATGAGCCAATTGGAGTAAAGTGCCATGCAAATTTAAATTTTTCCCACTTGTGACGAATGCAGCTATCGATTTTTGCATGCTAGTTAACATTCGTGTCAGTCAGTTGTTGGCTCTCATGCTGCCCAATAGAATCTTCCTGCCTATTCATGGCAGCCACCTATAGGCTCTCACTCTGGCCAGTAGAAAATGGCTGCAAACTACATGAAAACTGCCATAGAAACATGAAAAAATCGATTATTTCCACTATCGATGGGAGTTGGGAAATGCATCTTGGCCTTCCCACTAACTTGGAGCATGTGCATGTAAATTTTGGTGAAAATCCATAAAAAATTGCGGCCATGCATTCGTTACACACACACATACATCCTGCCTTTTATAGATGGAGATAATATCATATAAAATTATAAAATAATACCTGTTTGAATTTCTGGGATGATGAGTTATCCTTATTTACATTATTTACCTGTGGACAATAGCCTAGTGGATTAAAGCATTGATTTGTGAATTTGGTGGCATAGTTTAATGAGCCGGGCAGTATATACTTAGGCTTGGTGGAAACAGAGCAAGCAATAGCTGAGCAGTACTAAAAAGAACTAGACTTGATATCCCTAGACATGGGCAGTGGAACGAGTACAGTCTAGATTAGATAAAGGGTTCACTTTGGCCAAAACATTGTGATAACAACAAAAAAGATGAAGACAACTGTCTTCTTCTTGTCTGGTTTCTGCACATTGAGAGTGCTTCTCTCGACTGAGAAAAACGCTGGTGTTATATAGCTCTCCCAGTCCCAGACCCACACTGGCTATTATCTAATACCTGACCAGTATCGTTCATATGCAAATAGGTAATGCCACTTACTCTAAGTACAAGGTCTTCTCTCAACAGCCCAGTGTGGAAGAGGATGCATCTCTTGGTGCTTATAGCACCACATACAACCAATTCTGAGTTTTTTGAGCTGACTTGATTCTCTGCTACAACAATAGTTTGCATGTAAATAGTGTAAATAATTTAATACTATAATACTAGTTACCTATCTATTAGTTTTTTGTTTTTTAACTTCCTCCTCACCTTTTTAAAATGAGCATAGCTTTGTACTTTTCAGTTTTTCCCAAACCTGTTTGTCTTTGTGGTTTTACAGTAGCCACATGTCTATAAGGAGACAAACTTCTATCCGACATTGTCGTTTGATCATCATTTGCGTTGGTGTGAACAAAACCAGGAAAAGCCAAGTGTCCATTCATCAAGGAAAATGAAAGCAAGATATCACACGACGTAATCTCAAATAAAGCTGTCTTAAGATATTGCCTTGGTGAAAAAGACAAGAATTCTTTTTTGTATGTATTTCTGTTTTGTTGGAGCCAGCAAGTTTTAAAAACAAATTCTCATGTTTGAGAAATTGGAGAATTTAAAAAAAAAAGAAATTTTTATGATTTATTAAACTGTTTATAATAATTTTTATTTTATTTTTTACTTTTTTTTAGGTAAGTCAACTTAATTTTGAACTCAAACTCTATGAACAAGTAAGCAGATTTTTTTCATTTTCTTCCAATAGTAATCAAATTTCATGTTAAAAAAGCAATTTTTTTTTTTTATTTATCAATTTGTTTTTTATTGCAGTTTTTAGAATTTTTGTTAAAATGCCAAACAAACTTATGACTATTTGAAGCAAGAGGCCATAGTGTTTCAAATTAGTGTGTTGCAACATTTCTGTTTAATTAATTACCTATACTTAGGTAGGTTCTTAATTTATTTTATATACATTTCACTTTGTAACAAAAATTAATGTCATAATTTTTTTTGAAGTGTGTTGCCATTTCTACAATAGACATTTGCTCTTATCTAAGTGTTGTTAGTATGGCTTAAAAACAAAAATGTAAATATTTTTTTCATTGTGAAAAGGTCAAGAATCCATTTTGTGAATAGCTGTGTGTATTATTGACAGAACCATTGTGTCTTGTGGTTTGGTTATCTGAACGTGACTCTTGATTGGTTGCTTCTATTAGAATAAAACACATGACAAAGTTTGTTCACTAATAGGAATATGGTACAGTCGGTCTTCACTTGAGAAAAACTAAAACTGAAATGAAAAAAAAAGTCTGTAAATTGTACAGTAATCATATAAACAGACACCGAGGTACAAAAGTGTCCAACAAATGCTACTGTTAATGTGATGTACAGGATTTGGTTTTGAATTCAGTGGAAGTAGAAAGATCTCCTTTATAACTTTCTATTTGCAAATAATTATTCTTTAATTTATGCCTTTTGCAATGACAGCTAAACATGCATTGTTAACCATTTGCTGTTTGTAGGTATGTAAAAGAAAGTATTCTTGTGACTTGTAATCTATATAATAAATGTGAGTGTGTAAAAAGTGTATCACACTTTTTTCAATTAAAGGGACACAACTCTAACTTTCAATAGCTCATGTTACAGAAATTTTGGGTTTTTCAAGTTTTCATTACAGCGATTGTTTTTGGATATATATATATATATTTGACTGATTTGGCCTCGATCAGGGATTCTACCACTAAGCTTTTAGCAGAGAAAGGGAATCTAACGTATTATATGTGATAAATAAAACCTGCATCAAACTCTAAATGGGGGATCCCTTCAAAGAGCCACTCCAACTAGAGGCCCAAATATTCTAAATTTTTTCTAATTGGTTCAAAGAAGTGCCATTAAATCTGAAAATAAATCTCCTCTGTTATCATATCTTTAATTTTTTGTTTTATCAGGGGCCCAGGTATAGAGGGCCCTGGAGTGCAGTCTATACTAGCCTATATGTAAATTCCAGCACTGTAGCCTGTGTGAATCACACTGTCATCAGTAATAATATTATATAAAGACTTCAATTCTTTAATTATAGGAAAAATATTTTCCCAAAAATTTTTTTTAAAAATTGAAAGATCTTTTCCAATGCAGATCTCTAGTGAAAATGGATGTGATACTTTCAATGAAAAATTACCTTGATTATGATGATCCATATCTCATACAGCTCACTGCAAGGAAAATAATATTATTAAATTTCTTACGAGTTTGATATATTTTATCTTTGTTTTAACTTTAGTTTTTCAAAGTGTTTGCATTCTCTTTATTATTTTGTACAATATATATATAGACATTATTTTGTATAATATATATAGATATATATATATATAGATAGGTTAGTTAATAGGGTGACTGTGCCATAGAAAATTCAATCTCCATTTTTACAAGATTCAAATTAAACCAAAAATGGAGTATTGCTGCCACCATGTCTGGGCTGGAGCTTTCTCACTTGTCAACCCTGATAGCGCTCAAAAGTCTCTAGGAGGACTTGAGATTGAGGGAATTATTTTCAACTATGCAACTCTTTTTTTTCACAGGAAAAATATGACAAGCCTCTTGCTATTTTATCATTTTTCCATAGAAAATGTTCTGATTAGCTACATTCTTTAGTTCCACCAGTTCAGACCTTCACAGCTAAGACCTAGCATAGCACATACACTGGGATAAATTATCCGCATCCCTTTTCTATTCTATTAGTAAGAAGAAAGTTCCATTTGGACAGCTTCTTTGCAAGGACTGTTACTTTGTGAGACACTCCAGAGACAAAGCATCCCTTAACCTTAATCTTAACCTCTTCAAATTTTGGGTCAATTGTTATCTTTATATATCTTCATAATCTGTACTCCTTACTTCAAGTGCTTCTGTTCATACAACAACCTCTTTCAGTAACTTTCTACCTGGGGTGGCTTTTGGGCCTTGTACTGGGTGAACAATGAGTAAAAAATATATAACATTCCATCCACTTATCATAGGTTAAATTTTTAGCATGTATACAATGTGGAACATAAAGTCATTTTGAAATTGGAATGAATATTTAAGAAAAGAAATTTAGCACATATGGAGGAGGGTGAAGCATCTGAAATTTTATAACCAAGAATTATTTTGAGAAGTTACTTTAGCCAAAAATATTCTCCACTATATATTTCATAATTTTTCATATCAAAGTATATAAGGGAGTAAGTAAGTGTGTGGAGATATATATATATATATATATATATATATATATATATATATATATATATATATATATATATAGTTGGATTGATGTGAGTTTGTGACCCTGGGTTTCACATTCTCTGCAATTGTCAGTTTGTCTGACGATCACAGAGAGTATAAAACCCAGGGTTACAATCTCACATCAATCCAACTAAACATTTTAGCTCTAACACTGATTTAGCAATTTTCAATAAGTACCATGCATATATAATATATAAATAATATATATACATACACACATTTTTTATATATATATATGTGTGTGTGTGTTTCTATTTCCTGCTTCAAAAAAATTGGCTGAAAATTTAATATTTTTTTCTCTGATGACCTTGAAGACTACTAATTCTGTCAAAGTTTAAACTGAAATGTTTTCAAATGATGCACCACAAAATCTACACAAAATTAAAAAATTATATATAAAAGAAATGGAGTCTGCTTTTGCTTAAAAATCTTATTGACTTTCTTTGTGGTTTTTTTTTTTCTTTCTTTCTTTTTGTCCCCCAAAATTTGTCTTCATTCTTGGAGTGTTTATATGTCAGTGTGTTTGATACAAGCTTATTTTGGATACAACAACATTCCGGCTCTTGAAGAAAGGGATGACTTTATATTGATTTTCGTTCTCCTGCCACCCTCTCCATAAATATCATGTTTGACTAGTGCCAAGCTGCTATTGTTCTGCTTGATGTGTGCCTCAGACCCCTGCCCCACCCCTTCTTCATTCTTCCCAACCACCTTGGCTCCAATGGTGAATGGGGTGGGGGGTGTATCATCATTTTAATCATTCTGTCATAACGATAGGATGATGATAGTAAGTTGCTTGCTTTAAAAGCATGGAATTATGGGATTCTTTTTTTTCTTTTTATGTGCCATGTCCTTTCAGGACGTAGGCGATCATGGCTCTCCACCTCCTTCTATCCCTTGCAGCTCTCAGCAAGCTCCTTCCCTCTGCTTCCTCCCCCAGACGATGTTCTGTCATCCACCTGTTCAAGCTCATCAGGTATGTCACACGCTGTTTTCCCTTGTCTCTCTTTCCCTCTATTTGATTCGTGAGTATCAGATTCTCTAGGCCCTCCTTCCTCATTGTGTTCCAGAAACTTCAGCTGCCTCTTTCTGATGTTAAGTATAAGCCTTTTCCTTGTTTGTAATCTCTCTAAGACCTCATTGTTGCTCACATGTTCGGTCCATGATATTAATTTAATAATAGTAATAAAGATAATGCAAAAAGTAGTCATTGGTTTTTATTTTCTGAATACATTCTTGATAGTATACTAAGTTTAGTATATATCTACAAAATTAGTGTTCAAGGATTTGGTACAAGGAAAAAATATACTATTATTAATAAACCAGCAATATGTAAGTAATTTTGCAACTGGACTGTATTTTTTACATGAGTATTCTAAGATTTTTATTAACTCTTTTATTACATGTAAGAAAGAATATTGCTTTTATACCATTAAAAGTTAATCAAATCTTCAAAGAAAGTTTGATTTCTCTTACTTACGAGATATTCTGTAACAGGAGGTGTGTTTACTTATTGATACAGAATAATCACCAGAAAGATCCTTTCCAAAAGCTAAGCAAAATATTAAGAAACAGGAAAATTTTATTAGAAACACATAAAAACCTGCTCAACTGTTATATAATATTAATCCTCCTATATGATATGAATGCTTAAGATGAGAAAGACAGTTAAAATTTTGGGAGTACATAATGAGAGAAAAAAAGGCTGAAAAAATTTGACATCCACAGGACATGCTGAAGACAAGAAAAGCAGAGTGAAACACCTAACCTAACAAGCTTGTGTAAATGTATGGCAGTACAAGGAATGGCGGGAATAGTAAAAAGACAAACATTGGTAAGCACTGCAAAAGATAAGAAGTTGTGGAGAGCCATGTTCACCCACATCCTGAAGGGACATAGTGTATAAAAGGGGAATTTGGGTTTAACATACAAAGTCACATTGTGTTTTATAGAACATGGAATAGATTTTCAACCAACAAGTTTAGCCATGTGGAATACATTCATTTAAAACTTTGGATCATAGCTTTGAACATATATTCTATGGCAGTGGATCACAAAGTGGTCAATATTGATCTTCAGGGACCTACAAAACATTTGAGGGATGGCAATCACTGGAGAGTTACTGAGTTTATCTGCTTGAAAGCAAGAATCCTATAAACTCAGAAATAAAATTGCCAGCTTGAACTCTATTTTACATATGAAAATTTCCACTTTTGTTACTGTAAAGGCAATAGTCCTAACAAAACGGAATATCAAATTCTGATGTGTGTGGGGGTTTACTATAAAAACTTATCAATTTGTAGCCAAACATTAGCTGCCTTCTCAAAGTTTTTTAACCAATTCCTGGTCATAAGTGATGTTAAGCAATAACTTAGAAAGTAAAGTTTAATTTAATGACTTATTATTTCTACTCTGTCGCCTCTTTCCCAACAGATACACTGAATCTGCAAAAGGTTGATAAAACATAAAAAAATCCCAAATCAATCAATCACAGATGCAGTATTGCTAGCTTATCTCTACTTTGTTTATAGGTCCATAGCAAATTTTCAGATGATTTAAATGTAAATGCAATTGTTGCCTTCGGTTTTCTTAATTTCTGTATTTTTATTGTGCTTTCTCCTTAATAAAATTTTGTTTTTCTCATATTCTCTCACACTCAGTAATCCCTTGCATCTTAGTGACTTTATTGCCTTGCTTGAGGTGAAATGATTAAAAAAAAAAAAAAGCTCCATTCTTTAGTTCCACTAGTTAAGGCCTCCTTTACAGCCAAGACTCATTATGCTTCATCCCCAGGACCAAATCACCATCATTCCCTTCTTATCTCATTTGTAAGAAGGAAGTTATACTCATTCTTTTTAAAAACTGTTACTCTGTCTTCTGCATGGCTGCTTCTCCAAACACTACAATCTTAACCTCTTAAAGTTTAGGGTCAGTAGTTATCTATTCTAAATATCCTTATAATTTTCATTTGTTACCCATTCCACTTATGTTCATCTCGCACAACTCATTTACCTATGAAGTGAACATCTATACATATATAAAAGGCAGAATGTGTGTGTGTGTGTGTTCATTTATATGTTTGGACAAAAGATGCATCTACCTTTCACGCTATTGCGTTTTACTACGTTGCAACTGACACAGGGCTTCATTTAATGTCTTGCACTCAAGGATAATAAAACCATCCCATTGGAATACAAAGCCATCTGCCACAACTCACCAAAAACTTCCTAAGGCCCGTGTTCGTATTGAACTTGGCAACTTTTAATTGGAGGTGTCTTAGTAATGGCAAACAGATGATGCTACCATGGCTGTCCATTGCTTCCTTTTAAGCCTTAAAGTTTTTTTTCTTCTGTTGTGCTGATGAATACCAACAACTTGTGTACATTACCTTTTTTACGTGGGCGGCCATCAGTTCTACAAGACTTCAGCCTTACATGCTCAAAATGAGTAAAGCAGTTATGACCTTCCATTCAGAGGAATTTCGAGCAACGCCGGGCTTTACTGCTAGTTACTAATATGTATATGCTATTTTCCTTTCATAATCATCAAAAATGAAGGAAAGTCAAATAATCTAAAGGGATTGATAGTTTAAAAAATTCTGAGGACCGTAGTTTCATGATTGATGAGAACTATTTTCATATTTGAGAGTCAATGATATTCTATTATTCTCTAGAAATGGCTTTAAAAAACTCCGATTTAATTTTCAAAGTTTAAATATCTAGTTGAGTGTTTTAACAGAGTATGGAAAATGCGACACCAAAATCTGATGCCCATTGGATTAGCAATAGATGCATTCCAAAAGTTAAGTAAACTAAGAAACAAATAAAATTATTACAAAGGAACGAATACTTAACTGCTATATGATATCCATTCTCATATATAACAGTGAATGCTGGACAATTTTTGCACAGATGAAGAGAAAACTAGAGGTGACACATATGGTTCTACAAAAGTTTACTGATAATTCTATGGGCTGAACGAATAAGCAATGAGGAAGTCTTACAAAAATGGTAGTAAAAAGAATGCTTATACTCAGAATCAGAAAAAGATTGTTGAAATTTATTGGCTGCATGAGGAAAGAGGGCTTTGAAAATTCTCATTGTAAAAAAAAAAAAAAAAAAAAAATGGTGAAGGCAGTGAGCTGATGAGTTTGTGTGAATGGATAGCAGAGGTGGGATGCTTGGCAAAGGGAGAAACACTTCTAAGTACCACAAGGGATAGGAAGTTGTGGAAAGCCATGATTAATACTGCATATAGAAGAAGAATGATGTCCAGACATTCTACAGGGTGTTCTAAAAGTCATGTAACAAGTGACAGAAAACATACACTGGTGAAATAGCAATCAGGCAAAATTTGCATGGCATCATCTTCCATAATTTGGCTAATAACATTTCTTAATAATATATTGTCACATACAGAAACATGATTCCATTTGGTAAATAAATATAAAATTTACAAGGTTATCAATGGTAATGCAACTTTTGGAACACTCTGTATGCAGGCCTTCAGGCTGGGATCATAGTGTAGTATCTGTTCTGTTGTGTGTCTGCCTATGTACCATTCATGGCTTTGCACTGAAGAAAGGATTGGTGAATACCAATGACAGTGATCACAGGAATAAACAGTTTTTGTCCTTAGCATGTGGATATGGGCCTTCATGTTAAACCAATTTCACCACAGTGGGGAGGTTGATAAATACCATCAACCTGGGTGCATAACTCTGTTATACTGTCATATTAAATGTGGTACATGGCAAAAAATATGATATTATATAATATTATTAATATTATTATTTCTATTATTTTTTTTCTTGAAAAATGAGGAAGTATTCTGCTTTTGAAATTAAATCAATCATTCATTCACTAGTAGTTTAATATCGCATGAGGCAATACATTTGTAGTGTTGAAACATAATTGTAATTGTGTAGTGATTTTTAACGTGTTTTTGTTTTAATATCATAAAATAAATAATATTTCGCTCTAATTTATATTGAGCCCTCTTTAAATTAAATTATGGGCAGTGGATGAATTATACTCTATTTGTTCTCATTGTACCTGGTTTATATATATATATATATATATATATATATATATATATATATATATATATAATATATATATATATCTAATGTCGACATAGGATTTGTTGGTTGAAATAGCTATTTAAATGAGGTAAATTTGGATTTCTTTTCTATGTAATTTATATGCTCTCTTATAATAAATACATTGAGCGAGTTTTGTGGATCAGTTTATATTATTAGGATCCACTTGAATTATATACTAACGGATTATTACCTGTGTGTGTGTGTATATATATATATATATATATATATATATACACACACACACACAGTTAGCATGAAAGACAAGCTGAAAAGCAACTTGTCAGCAGTCAATATACCACATAATACTCTTGAGCGCTTAGCCTTGGAGCGGGTAAAATGGAGATCAATCTGTTTTAGTGGACTCAGCAATTTTCAATCTGCTTGTATGAATTATCTTCAATAAGTGAGAGCAAGATCTAAAAGGTCAGCCAACCTAACAGTGATCTCATCTCACAATCCTCACACTTGCCCCATATGTGGCCTCCTTTATAAATCCTAGCTGGTCTTAAATGCCACTTAAGATTATCGCACAAAATTTCATAACTGAATCAATAAGCTGTCAGATCCTCATATGTCCAAAACTGACAGGCCATTCCATTATTATATATATATATATATATATATATATATATATATATAAATAATGGAAAAAACCTCCATGCAGCATGTCCTGTCTCCTAAGATATCATTGGATTAGTTTGATTTACATTGATGTAGCTACACATGTGCACAAATGAGATGCTGGGAATTTTTACATTTAGAAATAATTTTTTTTTTTTTTTTTGGCGGCGGGGGGGGTTATAATCCAGCCAATTTAATTTAGTTTTTCTTTCCATCGTCTTTGTTATTAAATATCCTATATTGTGGTAACAGAAGATCTGCCAAGAATGGTAAAGAACCCAGACACACTCACTGTGGATGAAGCAGCAACCAAAGCACTTTATAAACATTTGTCTCATTGAATTATTTTCTCTTTTAATTAGAGTAGCATTTTTTATATCAAGATGGTGGTATGTTTAATGTGTTGTTTTTAAATGAAAAAAATATATTGTTCTACTCCCTGAACTCTATCACTACAATAAAAAAAAGTAAACTCGACATAAAATTTGTTGCAACTACATCTAAAGCAATAAAAGACTTAATCAATACAAAACAAAACAACAAGCTAAAACTTCAAGGAAGAATTTATTTTATCACCTGCAAGAATTGCTACAAAGAATATATTGGAGAAACCTGGGGTTGGGGGGGGATTCTGATGATGGATTATATGAACACAAAAGAGAAATTTTAAAAACTAAACATTAAACACATTGGTTACTTGACGTAATGAGACTGATATAAAAAAAATGTTACTTTAATTAAAAGAGAAAATAATTCACTAAGACAAATGTTTATAAAGTGCTTTGGTTGCTGCTTCATCCATGATAAGTTTGTGTCAGGGTTCTTCCAGCATTTTACCATTCTTGACAGATCTTGTTATCACAATGTGGGTTATTTAATAACAAAGATAATGGAAAAAAAAGTCTAAAAGACATTGGCTAGATTATATACCCAAAACACATTTAAAGAAATTTTTTTTACTTAATTCAAAAATTCCCAGCCTCTCTTGTATGCGTACACACACACACACGCGTGTATGTGTGCACACACACACACACGTGTGTATGTGCACACACACACACACACACACAAATATATATGTGTGTATGTGCACACAAATATATATGTGTGTATGTGCACGCACACAAACTGAATTAAAGTTTTTATTTATATAGTTTTATAAAATAATTTTCTAAATTAGTACTGTGATTAATTTTATTTTATTTGCTTTGCTTTTTATTTAGTAGCACTTCACTGAAATAGTAAGAATTTGGGTTTGAGGAAGTAAATTTATCCTAATGAGCATGCTGGAACCATGTGTTTTATATTAAACTTTGAAAAAAAAAAAAGAAAAAAACTGTTTTGAAAACTGTTGTGATGAAGTCAGAAGTCTTTAATGCTGTTGCTGTCAGCAGAACAGCTGCTGTATTTATCTTGCACAAAGACTTGAGAAAGGGAATTTAGCACAAGAAACCATTTAAACTTTTATTTAAATTCCTGAGATGAAGAATTCTCATTTTTAAGCTATTTTACCAAAGTGGCATCACAAAGATGAATTAATGGCAGTAGCATATTGCTGGTATAATTTGTTTTCATTTTATTATATATGCAGAATTAATCAAAATTTTGATTTTGAAATTTTGGCCAAATATGACCTTATTGCACTGCATTCTCACTTTCTTTTGCTATCAGTCTTCGAAAATAGTGGTTGGGCTTATACAAACCTTCATCACTTTAATCAAATTATCTGTATGGATCATCTAACAGTTCAGTAAATACTGAATTTTGACTCAAATTTAAAATTGATTTTGATTCAAAATTAAAAAGATAGACGCTTGTGTCTAAGCCTTTTTTCTGGTTAATGTAAATTACCTTTATAGTAAGGGATTATTTTTTTTTTTTTTTTTTTTCCCATGTCGACAATATAGTTAAATTCCCAGATGAATTCTGTGGACAAGACAGATTGGTATAACATCATAACAGCAAAAACATTTCGATTTCATTTTTGCCTTGAAAAAGTCGGAAGACAAAACACGTCGGCAAAATGTATGATTTTTTTCCAATTGTCATTTGATACCAATCTGTCTTGTCCACAGAATTCATCTGGGAATTTAACTATATATATATATATATATATATATATATAATCTTCTCTGTTAAACCAGTGGCTAAATATGTTTTTGAGGAAATTTAATAAATTTACAGGCACAGTGTATTGTTTTATCTTTAGTTGCGTATTAGTAGAATCTCTTCATTTTTAAGACTGTAACCTCCATTAAAAAAAGAAATACGACCGTTTTACTATTTTTTAATTCAGAATCATTAAATCAAAGACTTGTAAGCCTTTGTCATATTGTGAAAGTGTTTTTATTATTATTTTTTTATTTTTTATTTGTTTATATTCTGTAGTGTTTAGACTCTGATTTTTTGGCAAGTAGATCAGGTTGAGAACATTTTAGCAGACCCTTTAATTAAATGATTAACCTTTTTAAATTTGTATATTTGCTATGTCTCTATATATTATTAAAACTTGAGCATCAATATTTGTTTCTAATAGGTGTTTTTTAATATTTTTAATTTCATAAATCCTGTCAGCAATAGTATACATTTATTTATATATATATAATGTGTGTGTGTGTGTATTTAGTCAGCATATTCTCTTTTAGTCATGTCTGATGGAATAAATTACAGACATTATGTCTGCTAATTTTTAACAAAATCTGTTTTTACACACGAATAACCTTCCATGTATCGATGTTAAAGGATGAGAGAAATGTGCTATAGCTCTTTAAATTTCTTTTATTTTCATTTCCCAAGAAGTTTCGATCTTCTCTCAAAATCATCTTCAGGGGTACATTAATACAAAACAATATGTTGTTCATTAATATAAGTATTTATACAAAGTTGTGCGTTGTTATCCATTACTGTAATGTTTTCATTATGTTTTTAAATGCAAAATGGTTGACATGAAAAAAATTATACATTATGGAATTTTTTCTCTCTGTTATAATGTCATGATCACGCACACATTAAAGCGTGAAAAAACTGTTCCTTTACAGGCATTTCAGAACATTATTGTAGTATTCATAGTTGATTCTGTTCAGTGCCGGCTTTAATTTTTTAATATAAATTGCTTCTAGTATTTGTAATCTCTGTTCGACAGAAATGGCTCGCTAGAAGAAATTGTTCAAGTGAAACTTACTTATCACCCAGGGAATGTGGGTGGTCTGCTATTATGTGAGTGGCATGGTGTGTCCTTGGCGTGAAGGTTTGAATTGACTGAACCAAGGGATGTAGTTTGTCTGAGCACTTTGTGTGGAAGTAGTGATAGAGCAGTGAGAAGCATGCAACATCCCACCTGTGGGAAAGAGATTGGTGGGTGGTGAATAGTTTGTCACCCACAAGGGCTAGGAGATGCCTTTTGAACTCTATTAAGGCTGGAGAGTGAGGTCTGGACAGTTCCCACCCAAATATATCACCAGTAATCCATTTTTGGCTTGATCTGGCTCTTGTAAAGGTACAGGAAGCCGACCATTTTAACTGCATCCTTAGCAATGCATCGAGTATGAGTTTCACTTGAGGTCAGGTGCGAATTTGAGGCCCAATAGTCTTTCAAGGCATGGTACCTCACTGAGGAGACATCCATTCATCGTGACTGGTAGAAGTTTAGAGTTTGATTTGCAATGATGGAATGAAACTACTTTGGTTATCAAGGCATTTAATATAACCAGTCAGTTTTTACCTTACAGGGTAGTTTGTGCTAGATAGGAAGAGAGATCATTTACCAATCTCTGACCATCAAGATTTTTTGTAGAGATGTATCCATATGTAGTTGTATCATCAGTATAGATATTTCTAACCAGAAAACTTTACCTGTCTAAATGTATGTTATTGTTAACTTTGAACTGATCACTTTTCTGATTTTCTTCTCTCGCTTTATCACATCGTCTGCAGTAACTTATCCAATTTTTTTTATTTTATTTCCTACGTTTTTTTGTTTTCTGTTTTAAATGTTATCTCTTAATATTTGCACCTACTAATGTATGTATGTATGTATGTATGTGTGTGTGGGTGTATTAATTGCACGTTAAATTATTAATTCTCGATGATTTAATGGTAGTCTTTCTTGCATGGCAAACTGAACATGAGTTCCTTTTGACAATTTTCCAAGAAAGTGGATATTAGTCACTATCATTTACAATTGTAAAACTAGGTGTGGAGGGATAAAAAGAAAAAAGGTCCCTATGGTGATCTTAACATGCCCCCTCTCCCAACATCATTCTGCCAAAGAGTTTTACCCATTTTGCACCTACTAGCGTTGGCACCATCCAAAATAACTATGACCCTGGTGCTGCATTCTTAACTGAATGCCACCCTTACTTTGGTCTCTGTCCGTTGGCCCATCTCTGAACTTGCTCTGCACCAATCCTGCACCCCCACATTGTGTTTCAGTATATGCAAGAATATTGGCAAAGAATTGTCGAAGATCAGGCTTGTCTCCTCTCTATGCTTGAAATTTAATTAACTTCAACAACACTCATTAACAAGTGTAAAAATAATTTATGGTACTATGATTAAGATTATGAATACATAAACAAAAGGGATTTGAAGAAGTTTCCCCAAATAAGGAATTCTTAAACTAGGAGGAAGAGGTTGACTGGCAGTTGCAATTATGGCTAAACAGTCCAGAAACTTTCAGCTATTTAAATGAAGGCAGCTGATCAAGGGAATTCAAAAAGTGGTGCAGAGAACAGGATTTTAGCTGATTGAGGCACCACAGTCATCCGGCAGGGAGAGTGTTGGTCTATTAATGATGAAACCAGTTTGATCTTACTTTTCTGCTCTTTTGGTAACTGATTTTATGGGGGGGGGGTAGGCCCTAATTGCACTGCCCAGATTAGCTAGCCAATAATAATGGTTGACCAATGGTATTGGCTAGCCAATAATAATGGTTGACCAATGGTCTTGTGTCATATACCTTGAAGGGAAGGAAGGAAAGCCCCCCCCCCAAGAACCCAATATGATTGGTAGTCCAATCAAAATAATGGCTCTGTGTTGTAAATATTGGAGGGGGAGACAAGAAGCTCCATTCCAACCCTTCTCTCATTGGCGGGCCTATCAAAATTGTGCCCTTGCATTGCTCATATCCACCTTCAGTGGAACAGTTGCAATTATGGCTAAACATTCCAGATTCTTTCAGCTATTCAAATGAAGGCAGTTGATCGAGGGAATTCAAAAAGTGGTACAGAGAACAGGATTTTAGCTGATTGAGGCACCACAGTCATCTGGCAGGGAGAGTGTTGGCCTATTAGCAATGAGACCAGTTCAATCTTACTTCTCTGCTCATTTGGCGACTGATTTTCATGGGAGTGCATAGGGGAGGGCAGTGAGCCACTTACCTGATGAGCTTGTGTGAATGGATGGCAAAACGATGTTGAAGGCCTCAGCTAAAGGGAGAAAAACTGCTAAGTGCCACACGAGATAGGTGATCATGGCTCTCCACAAATTCCTAGGTCCTGAAGAGATAGGGAACATAGAAGAATAATAATAAACCAATCTACACTAAAATTACAACACTGTCTTGTTTTGTTATAAAAGTATTTTCACTATAAAATTTATATTAACCAAATGATGATGATAAAAGTTTCAGAAATAATATACAGGATGTAGCAAGACCAATGGCTTTCTTTATGTAGTAACTTTTATTGAACAAAAATACCTTAGGATGTCTTGTTGTTTGGGAGTTTTAAGAAAGAACAAATCGCTAAAAAAAAGAGCATGATGAAAAAGACGCCAACAAAATTTTATTGTCTAAATGCTTATGTTATTATTAAGAAAGACCAAAAGTTTTTTAATTATTTTTAAAAATTTTCCTTCTTTTACTAAATTTTGATTTTTTTTTTCTATTTGTATCAAAAATTAGTTAACATAGACAATTTTTAATTTTTTTTTGGTATGACTTTGAAAAATCGCGGCAAAAATAGAAATAATTATCGATGTTAATGAAACTTTCAGGAACTATTCACAGATGATCAAATTATTATAAATATGTTTTTTAATGAAAGTCATGGTAGAAATATTTTTTAAAAATATTTGATCTAATTTTATGAAAACGCTAGAAATTGAACGCATCGGTTTTAGTGATTACAAATAAAAGCACAGGGCTTTGAGGAATGCAAATCATGTTTTTTTTTTTTTTAATGGATACGCAGTACCCGAAAAATCAGCTCAATTGTAACATACAAAACTCAATAAAAACAAAGATATTATTTAATTTCAAATGCTTTTTTATTTGCTTTTAGTTGTTTTTATGAATATGGACAATATTTTCTGAAAGCAAAAATTTTTTTTTCGATGAAAATGAATTTTTTAATACAATTATTTGTTATTTCATTAATTATAATAGATTTTACATTTTAAGTTGTTAAATATTATAAAATTAGTTAAAAGCCGACAATGTTCAGAGATAGATCATTAATTGTATCATTTTTGACTAATCAGAAGATCCCCAGTAATTAAGAAATTTAATTTTGTGCTTATTGAGCTGTAATTATTAAATGGTTTGACTAATCTATTTGAATTGTTCTCCGCTGTTAAAAATTTTGTGAAACACGTATTTTTGATTTTTCAATTTCAACTGAGAAGGGCAAAACAAGTATCAGTTTTTTTATATGAACTACTCAAAATTTTTTTCCAAAAATGAAAATTAAAATTCAAAAATGAAAAATACAAATAACAGAATTAATAAATGAAAAAATTATAGTATTTTTATTACTGATAAAATTTCATAAGAAAGCCCTATAAATTAATTAGATACCTGTAAAAAATAGAAATTTAATGTCAAACAGTTTTCACAACATATTTTTCAAAAGGTGAAAGCTACCTATTTTTTTTTTAAAATAACAGGGTAAATAATTTGTTTACGTAATGTAAATTATTTTTATGAATTAGTCAGAAGTTTTCATTCATCATGCAAACAAAAAGTTTATGACCTGCTTTTGTTCTATTTTCAAATAAATTCAAAATATTTTCTTAAAATAAGGAAAAATAATTGATATTTAAAAATTTCCATTTGAGTTTTTTTTTCAAATGGTCAATTTTGCTGACTCCAGATTTTTAACGAAAATTTTCTCTTATGTGTACCCCAAAAATACACACACCTTTCCCACACATAACAAAAAACATTTTCTGATGAAATCATGTCTTTTTAATTTGAGAAATTCCATGTGTTTTTTAGGCTCAAAGTAACTTTTAAATCCTTTTTTGTGCCTATCCCGGTTTGTCCTTGTTCTGTCACCCATTCAAAGATCTTTGTTTACACTCAAACAAAACAGTTTCCCTTTTTTTCTTTTCTGTATTCATTATATCCTGTTTGTAGATGTGCTGATATTCTCATTGAATATCTTTTTGAACTCATTTTCATAAAAAAAATGTTATTTTGACCACAAATTATACCTGAATAAATTTTCTAATTTCAAATGTTAATATGGGTTCCTTGACATTGTATAACCTTTTATCAGTTTTTATTCATTGATTATAATTTTTCTACTGCTTTGATTTTAACATTACTTGAAGGTATTTATATTGCTTTCCAAAGATCTTGTCTCTTGAATATAGTTTTCCATTCTTGTATGCTGTATATACTCATGTATAGTGCAAGTTTTTATGATCAGTTTTTTTGTTTTTTTTTATGTTAAAAATTATACCTGAATTTTTTCATTATAAACAGGTATTTTTTTTATTTTTTATTCATTTTTTTTTTGAAGCTTTTGTTTTAAGTTATGCATTTTATTGCAAAGTAACCAGTTGCATTATATAACTTTTACTGGCAAGGTTGGATTAAAATTCATGTTAAAAAAATTCAGTGGTCATTACTATTTTTTTTTACATTTTTTTTTTTGAAGAGGTTAAAAGTTATGCTTATTTCATAACAAGTATATACAGTATCTTTTAAATCCATCAAAAAAATTAGTTGTATCATGGGGCTTATATACAAGTATATTTTCATGGGTAAATTCCCATGGTAAATTCCCTGACCTTTGGATAGACTCTTGTGTATTGATCATTGAACTTTGCCTAGTGGACTTTTTTTTTTCTTTTTTTTATCATTCTATAAACCCTGTTTGATTTATTTCTGAATTTCTATGATGAGGAGTTTATGAATAATCAAGAGTAGTCTTTTGTTATTCTCCTCTTTGAGAGGGCTATTTCTGTTTACTGGGACGATAAAAGGACACTATACATGAACCTTGTAATCTCAGTTGAATAAAGATTTCTTATAGCCTACACTTCCATACTTTTTTCATTACAAGGTTATCATTATATACTCTATTTACATGCAGACTATTGTTCTAAGTTTGTTGTTGTTATCACAATATTTCTGCCATTGTGCCCTCTGGCCTTCATCAGCTGGTGTATGTCAATCCAGGTAACCTACAAGGAATTCTAAACTGAAACTTTTATTTAATCTATAGTGTGGGTAAATATTTCTTTTTCAACTGCCCTTTTCTACAGTTATGGCTTGCTTTGTTTTGATGTCAGAATTTTGAACAAAATGTATTTCTGCTGGAAAGTTAACGTCTTTAAAAATGATTCTTTGAAAAATTTTTTTTTTTTTTTTAAACTAATGTAGGCTTTCTTTCTCTTTTTTTTCTGATCAAGTAAGTAAGTAAGTAAAGATGAAAGGTGGTAGGAAACAAATAAAATAAAAATTAGCTTTTGATCAGAAGTGAAATGAGACTTGCTTTTCTTTGTTGTCTTTTGAGGTGGCCTCATAATCAAATTTTAGTTGCATAATGAGTTTTTTTAATGAGAGACTAATGTTTTTAAGTAATGCCATCTTGAATTTTATTATTGAATGAAGCATTGGCAACCATGAATAATTTTTTACAATAATTTCTTTTATTTCTTGATTCCAGTTGCTTTTTATTGCAACTACGTTGACTATTTTTGGATCAACATTTGGATTTTAATAATCATCCAATTGAATGGATTCTTGTGACTCTCTGTCACTATCCACTTCTATTGTTCATCATATTCAGTACCTCTTAATTGTTGTCCCCAGGCCCAACCTCACCCAGTGTGGTAACACCTGTTGCGGGCAAATAGTGAACATCCAAACAAAAATCAACAGTACATTTTTATAGTGAAACTATCAGTAAGACATTTTTTATAGTAAAATAACCAGCAATACATTTTTTTATAGTAAAAAGATCAGCAATACATTTTTTTATAGTAAAATGATCAGCAATACATTTTTTTATAGTAAAATGATCAGCAATACATTTTTTTATAGTAAAATGATCAGCAATACATTTTTTATAGTAAAATGATCAGCAATACATTTTTTATAGTAAAATGATCAGCAATACATTTTTTATAGTAAAATGATCAGCAATACATTTTTTATAGTAAAATGATCAGCAATACATTTTTTATAGTAAAATGATCAGTAATACATTTTTTTTTTATAGTAAAATGATCAGTGATACATTTTTTTTATTTTATAGTAAAATGATCAGTGATACATTTTTTTTATTTTATAGTAAAATGATCAGTGATACATTTTTTTTATTTTATAGTAAAATGATCAGTGATACATTTTTTTTATTTTATAGTAAAATGATCAACAATACATTTTTTATAGTAAAATGATCAGTAATACATTTTTTTATAGTAAAATGATCAGTAATACATTTTTTTTATTTGATCAGTAATACATTTTTTATAGTAAAATGATCAACAATACATTTTTTATAGTAAAATGATCAACAATACATTTTTTTATAGTAAAATGATCAGTAATACATTTTTTTATAGTAAAATGATCAGTAATACATTTTTTATTTTATAGTAAAATGATCAGTAATACATTTTTTTATTTTATAGTAAAATGATCAGTAATACATTTTTTTATTTTATAGTAAAATGATCAGTAATACATTTTTTTATTTTAAAAAAAAAAGTGAACAGCAATTTCAATTGTATTGAAATTACCCGCAATACATTTTATGATCTAAAAACTATACATTTAAAAAAAAATATACCTTCTACCTTGAAAATATAAAATCATGTACAAAATATTTAAATAATCCATAGAGATTGATATGCCACTAAACAAAATCAACCAAATCATATTCGGCAGGTCAAAGGAATTTGCAAATATACCTGATAGGGGTCTTGGCTTCTCATCCTCTACTAGCTCTTCCATGTGTAAGTGCCGCACAAAAGAACTTCACTAACAATTTTGTCTTTAGCTTTCGGGCAATGTCCTTCAAATCTGATTTTACATTCTTTGATGACATCTGAATCCCTCATTGTTCAAACAGTGCCTCCAAATAACATTCAAAGACACTCTTAACATGCAAGTGTAGGGTCTATCCAATCTTCTTTCTAGTTTTGAGTTAAGGGTCCATGCTGAGTAGTTGTACAGTAGGACATAGGTAACAATTGCTTGAAAGAGGCTCCTTTTCATGTTGTCTGGAAGTCTAGAGATAACTTGTTGATGGCACGCCAAACTTTATCAATGTGTGTGTGTATGTTTACATTGCTTTCACAGCTAGAGATAAAAATTACCTAGGTAATGAAATCTCTAATTATTTTAATAATGGCCATAGAATGACAAAAGTAATGAAAAGCAACTGACATTAAGATGCAAGAAATACTTGTAAAAATTTATAAAATTACAGTGCTTCTTCTAATAAAAATTAAAGATAATTCAACTAATAATAATGGTGGATGTATATATGGAAAAAAAAAGAAAGGATCTGCAATCATTAGCTCTTGTAGCTCAAATAGCAAAGCAGCTGTCATGGTAAGATAATCTTTTCAAGGGTAAAAAGGATGAGCTTAAGTCTCACCAAGTGTTTATTTTTTTTATATTTTGATCTCTGTTGTTTATTAATGGTCAGAGAAAGACTTATCTTGAATTGTTGATAAAAAGCAATTGAAATTAACTAAAATTTCCTTCATCTTAAAAAAAAAAAATTAACTATTAAAAACATTTGTTAGATAAGCGTTATATAGGTATTTGTATATTTCATAATAAACACTATCATTACAGTATGAGGTTTGGTAAAAAAATCTTATTCCAATAGTGATTCTCCTAAGAAATCATCTCTATTATCATACCCAACTTGTTTGGTGAGATTTGATTTTGTTTTTATTTATTTTTAAATATATATTTCCTGTCTCTTATCAAAGCTTACTTCTTTGATCTTTGAGTTAAAATATATTTGCATTATGAAAAAAATGTGTCTGCAAGGTCCCCCCCCTACTCCTCTTGTATTTTTTTTTCTGTTTCCTTGTATTATTGCAATAAATCATCTTCCACATTATTAAATATATGTATTATCTGTCTTTTATAATCTTTGTGCTAGTTTTATCACTTTCATATATCAGAATGTATTTTTTCTAGCTGTTTATGTAAATCATGCTATCATTGGTAGTATTTCATTCATACTACTGATTACATATAACCCTTTGCAGTGCCACGTCCTGTGTATGACGATAAACTACATCTGCGTCCAGGGTAAGACGATAAACTACATCCAACAGCAAGGCCTCGGATCAGGAGGTTTTGAGGAGCGTGGAACCACCTCTTAATTGCTGGTGTTCCCAAGTCTACTCTGACCCAGGATGGTAGCACCTCTTATGGTCCCAGCTATGGGCAAATAGTTAACCCCCCAAACTGAGGTAAAAAGCATTATAAAAGTGTAAAAATAGGTTTTAATACCAGAAACACTTTGTAAAAAATTATTACCAGAAAATAAATTTTTGAAGAAAAAAAAAGAACCTATTGCCAGCAATATATTTTTGAAAAAAATATTACCAGGAATACGTTTTTGAAAATAATATTATCAGCTATACATTTTTGAGGAAAAAAATATTACCAGAAATAGATTTTTGACAAAACAAAATATTACCAGGAAAAAAAAGTTGTTGGCATTAAATAACCCATTGAGGTTGATATGCTATAAACCAAACCAAACCTTTGCAGTGCCGTTAGTTATCTTCTTTTATACATGTTAAAATGTTTAATGTGGTTAATAATAATAACAACAACAATAACAAAGTTGGCCAATATCTACATTGGAAAATCTGTAACTTTGCAGTAAGGAAAATGTAAGAAACTGGTGTGACCACCATCACCCAAATCTGGTTTCATACATAGGATCTGTAACAATTTTATGGAACTTTACAATACACACAGACAGAATAAACAAAGCTAATCACTGAGAGATTGTGATCAAAGACCACAAAAACAGAAGGTGATTTCTTATTGATATGACAGACCCTGAAGATCCTAATGTTTCTTTGAAAATCTTAAAAAAAAAATAAAAACTATAAAAATACAAGGATCTTGAAGTGGAAATCACAAAAATGTAGCAAATGAGGACATCAATAATTCCATTTCTAGTTGGAGCCCTTGGATTGATTGGAAAAGGTTCCAATAGATTCATTGAAGGAATTTATGTAAAATATGTGTGATCTCTGAAAACTCTGAATTCAAAACCTGCTCTTAGATGAGGGTGAATGGAGTCTCTCTGAGCCTTGGTTGGCAATCCAGTGATGGTGTCACGATAAAAAAACACCCTTGATAGCCCTAGCAAAGCATCAAGAATTCAGCTATTTGACAAGATTATGAACTACACCAATCAAAGTATTGGTGAGTTCAATCTTGGCTGAGGCCGCAAGATGATGATGATAATCCATTATTGTACATAATTAGGTTACAATAAAATTTGTATTTTATATGAATATGACCTTATGAAAATTGAGATGTAGTAGATATCATAGATTCTGGGGTGCATATCATAGCCCCTCATACCAGCCCTGGTTGAAGGAAAAATAAATGAACTCTCTCTCCCCCTCATCTCTTTCTCTCTCCCCCTCATCTCTTTCTCTCTCCCCCTCATCTCTTTCTCTCTCCCCCTCATCTCTTTCTCTCTCCCCCTCATCTCTTTCTCTCTACCCTTCCCAAAATGTATATAATGAACTTGTTTCACCAGTTTCTCTTTCGAGGCCACTAACCATTGAACCTAAGTGTGCCATGATGTTTTCATTTGCTTCTCGGTGTGCTGTTATTTAAAAGGGATTGAGAAACACTGATGTAGAGTATAAATAATTCCAAAGCTGATAAAATGCTCCCAACCTAACCCATTTCCCAAATCCATATGCCAATGACTAAACATCAGAATATTGATTTATTTTATTTATTTTTTTATTGGCAAGTTGGTAAGGCTAAGAACTTTTCATCCTTTTTATTAAATGACTAACCTTTTAAAATTTGTGATATCACTTAATATTCTAAGTGCATTATAGAAACCGTGGTATCAATTTCTTTCTTCTTATAGGTACTTATTAATATTTTTCAATTAATCAATATGATATCATGCATTACATAATTAAATAATAGTCCTACAATCTTTGAATTGTTTGTTAATGAGGTATTCAAACTGTTTAGGTAGCATGGATTTTACCCATTTCATATTTTCAATGATGATTGCCACTTAACGACCAATAATGAGTATTAGAAAACTAATTACTTGGGTGGTTAAACACAATTATTTTTTTTATTCTATTACATTCATTAATTCCAGAAGGTTTTAATTTATACAAGGATAAAGATGAGTTTTATAAGTAAATCTGTTATTTTTATTAACTTCAGAATTGGCAGTTTCATTTTGTTTTTATTTTTTTATACTTTACTCTTTAATCTGGCAATTTGAACTCTGAACCCCCTACACACCTATAACACTCTCTGTCTCTGTGAGCTTTGGTTAGGGCAGGTAAACATTTATTCTATTTTTATCTGATAAATTTAAAATTACTCCTTGGGTTGATCTCATGCAAAGCACTTTCAAATGTTGAATCAGATGATTTGAGTTCCTGCTTTTCAATGGGATAAGTTGAAAAGAGATAGCTATGGCTTTGAATGTTAACATTTTTTGTTTTATATTTCCTTGGTTTAATAGTACATGCAATACAATTGATCAATAGCTGTAACTCTTACCTGTAACTAAATCAACTGGTCACTGAATGCACTTTTTTCTTTTTTTTTTTTAATATGAAAACGGGAATTTTAAATTTGTAAAAATTGTCTTTAATTGATGTAAATCTTTCCTTTTTACATTAATTTGTTGCCCTGTATTGTATATCCAACTCTTTAAATAGTTTTCAAACTTGGTATCAATACTATTACTATTTATAATAAATGACAAGTTTTCTTCTTTTTTTTCTTTCTTCCCTTTTTTTTCTTCCTTTTTCTTCTTTCTTCCCTTTTCTTCTTTCTTCCCTTTTCTTCTTTCTTCCCTTTTCTTCTTTCTTCCCTTTTCTTCTTTCATCCCTTTTCTTCTTTCATCCCTTTTTCTTTCTTCTTTCTTCCCTTTTCTCTTTCTTTCTCTCTCTCTCTCTTTCTCTCTTTCTCTCTTTCTCTTTCTCTTTCTCTTTCTCTCTTTCTCTTTCTCTTTCTCTCTTTCTCTTTCTCTCTTTCTCTTTCTCTCTTTCTCTTTCTTTTTTTCTTTCTCTTTCTTTTTTTCTTTCTCTTTCTTTTTTTCTTTCTCTTTCTTTCAAACATTCTGACCACACTTATGATTTAATATGTTTTGACCTCATATTCTTGGGAGCCTGTCTTACATGAACAGTGCCTTATTGATAGTGCCGCAAAAAGCAAATGTCATTCATTGTTTAGCTGAAATCCAATCTGATTTACTTCATGCTATATTGTCTTACGTTTATTTGTTGTTGGAATTGCCTGGCGTGTGCTGATTTATTGGAACAACTGTCATTAACGTTTTCCTTTTTATTTTATTTTTTTTTTATCTTATTTTTGCTCACATCATATTTAAATTGACAACTGGCTATTTATTTAAATTTTTATTTTTTAATTTCTTCCAATCTACACACTGTTATTCCAGACCCCCATATACTTCCCACTTTTACCCACCCCGTCTGTTTATTCCAACATCATTGCCCTCATTTTTGTTTTTCTTTCTTCCAAAAACAAATTAACTTTGAATTTTCTAGACTTAGAATTAAGTAATAAGAATAGGCAGTAGCGGGGTGGGGGAACCTAGGTCTAGATTTGAACTTGCATCTAGTATCTTTCATAAAGCCTGGAAAGCAAGATAGACATCTTGGATGCCCCACTTTATATAACTCACCCTCTCACCCCCACCTCTTTAACACACCCCTCTCTTTAACGCTCCTTCCTCTTTATCCCCCTCCTTTTATCTTCTTTATCCCCTCCTCTTTCTCCCCTCTTTTATCTCCCCTCCTTTATCTCCTCTTTATCTCCCCTCCTCTTTATCTTCCCTCCTCTTTATCTCCCCTCTCTCTCTCACTTTCTCTATATCCCCCCCTCTCTCTCTCTCTCTCTCTCACTTTCTCTGCATTTCTCTCTCTCCACTTTCTCTGCATCTCCCCTCTCTCTCTCTCTCTCTCCCTCTCTCTCTCTCTTTCTCTGCATCTCCCCTCTCTCTCTCTCACTTTCTCTGCATCTCCCCTCTCTCTCTCTCCTTTCTCTGCATCTCCCCTCTCTCTCTCTCTCACTTTCTCTGCATCTCCCCTCTCTCTCTCACTTTTGCTCTCCCCTCTCTCTCCCACTTTCTCTGCCCTCCCCTCTCTCTCTCCCTCTCCCCTCTCTCTCTTTCTCTGCATCTCCCCTCTCTCTCTCTTTCTCTGCATCTCCCTCTCTCTCTCTTTCTCTGCATCTCCCCTCTCTCTTTCTCTGCATCTCCCCTCTCTCTCTTTCTCTGCATCTCTCCCTGCATCTCCCCTCTTTTTTCTGCATCTCCCCTCTCTCTTTCTCTGCATCTCCCCTCTCTTTCTCTACATCTCCCTCTCTCTTTCTGCATCTCCCCTCTCTCTCTTTCTCTGCATCTCCCCTCTCTCTTTTTCTCTGCATCTCCCCTCTCTCACTCTCTCTCTCTCTCTCACTCTCTCTGCATCTCCCCTCTCTCCTCTCTTTCTCTCTCTCCCTCTCTTCTCTCTTTCTCCTGCATCTCCCCCTCTCTCCCTCTCTCTCTCTCTCTCTTTCTCTCACATCTCTCCCCCCTCTCTCCCTCTCTCTCTCTCTCACTTTCTCTACATCTTCCCTCTCTCCCTCTCTCTCTCTCTCTCTACATCTTCTCTCTCCCTCTCTCTCTCTCTTTCTCTACATCTCCTCTCCCTCTCTCTCTCTCTTTCTCTCATCTTCCCTCTCTCCCTCTCTCTCTCTCTCTCACTTTCTTCCTCCCTCTCCCTCTCTCTCTCTCTCACTTTCTCTACATCTTCCCTCTCTCCCTCTCTCTCTCTCTCTCTCACTCTCTCTACATCTTCTCTGACTTCAAGAACAATTCTTGATATGGAATTTATTTATCTCCGAAGCTTAAATCTGATTTTTTTATTTTTTGTTTGAACCTAGAAAATGATATTTAAAAAAAAAAAATAAAAAATAACCTAGCCACTCTTATGCAGTCAAGATAAGTATTTTCAGATTGATTCTGTACTGATAAGTGCCCCATGTTTTAGTGAACTCAGGGGGTAAAAACTCCAGCTCCTTCCCAACCATTTGCTGATGAGCAAGGCCAAAAAAACTATGCCCCTCCCTTGGAGACCTTCCTGTCTAAGGAAGTGGTTTGATTTCAGGAAGTGACCAATCAAAAACTGCTATTTGTGATAAATGCATTTTACTTAGCACAACCTTATTTGGGGCTTTGTGATTTCTTGCTAACTTTAATGACAAAATGGTTGTTCACTGGTAGAGCACTAGGCTGGAGGTTTATTTTATAATCATTGATACTCTTAAGAAAAAAAAGTTTTACAAGTTGAAAAAAATTTACCCTTTGCTACTTGTTTTTTTACAAAACTGATTTTCCCATAAGATTATCCTTACTTTTTATAAAGTAACTTTGCAGGACGTCTGACAAGATCTTTTATTGTTCTCTCTTCTTAATGTTTGTTTGTTTTTTTTTAAGATTCTTTCATTCTCAATGACCTTTGCATCTTAGTGCCTTTATCGCCTTGCTTCGGGTGAAATGATTAAAAAAAAAAAAGATCTTTTCTCCATCCTTCCTCAGATGTATACAACATCTGATTAGTAGTTTAGCAATACCAATGTTTTGGTGTACACTTCGTATTATGCAAACTTACTGTTAAAAATGCCTGTTTTATCTAGCTTTCCTCAAAATGAAAGAATCTCCAAATCAGTGATGAAAGACTACACTACAAATTTGCTTATAAAACATTATGACAATTTGGAAAACTTCTATTTTGACAATGAATTGGCATCAGAAGAATTTTATTTTGACAAAATTTACAAAACAAGAGACATGTGAATAGTTGATTTTTACTTTTAACTGTATAATTTTAGAAATTATATTTTGACTAAATCCAACTTAGTTTTAATTTTTATCTATTTATACATTCACTTACATATCCTGCATTGTTTCAGTACCAATTTAGTAAGGGAAGGTGATAAATTGAAATAACTTGGCTCTATGTTAATTGTAGGCGATTTGTTGATCAGGGCACTTTCAATGCATCTTTGTTTGAGTAAATTATATTCACTATAAAACTCTCCATAACTTTGTGGTTTGTTCTCCTTTTGAAAATTTTTGTTCTTTTTCCTCCTTTTTTTTTTCTTTTTTCCCCCCCTTTTTTTTTTCTTTTTTCCTCCTTTTTTTTTTCTTTTTTCCTTTTTTCCTCCTTTTTTTTTTTCTTTTTTCCTTTTTTCCTCCTTTTTTTTTTCTTTTTTCCTCCTTTTTTTTCTTTTTTCCTCCTTTTTTTTCTTTTTTCCTCCTTTTTTTTCTTTTTTCCTTTTCTCTTTTTTCCACCTTTTTTTCTCTTTTACTTTTTTCTTTCTTCCTTCTTGAGTGCATACATGTTGAATAGCACTTCTCTAATCCATGGTCTGTAGGGTCTTAATAACTTCTTGAGTTGTCACTTCTTTGTTCCAGCTGATAGTCAATACAGCGATCTATTGGTTTTTCCAAGTCCAAATCTTGTTGTTTAGATCTTTGAAAAGATATCTGACAAATTTCCCAGATCACTGGAACAAGATGAAATCAACTATACTTATCTGATTACAGCAGCAGTATTATGAATAACTTTTGTCAAGGAATAAGTTAGTTTTCTCTTTTTATAAGAAGTTGTCTTAATTTGATGTTAGTAATATTCTCTACTGTTGGTGCTGTGTGTAGATATTGACTGCAACAATATGAGACCACTGATTCAGGTGAGTTCTCTGTACCTTTGTCTGGCAAAAGGACTTGTCTTCTGTAACTCTGGTTGATGACTTCTCCTGACGAGTAGGTTCTTGCAGCCTGAATAAATAGGGGTTTCTGCCAAAGTTCCTTTCACAACCATGATAACCCTTAATTCAGCCCAACTGGTCAATTCTGGCTGCATGATACTTCAGATGTAATTTTCAACTGGTCAGTTCTGACCATGTGCTTTCATGGAGGCAGTCCTACTTCAGACCTGGGATCTCCCAATCTTAGCCCACATGCTATTTGGGGGCTTTCACAGTTTCCTGTATACATGAATTTACCATGTCTTTATTGTGGTCCCAAGCATGTCATAGTTTTTACAATTCTTAACTTTTGACTTTGTCATATGGCTCGTCAAAATAGTTATTGTTTTAAATCTTGGTTATCATGTCTGCACTATGTAAGATTTGCAGCTGTGAGTCAATACACTTTTCTAACCCATGAGAATTGATATCTTCCTTTTAACCCTTTCAAGCCATTCAGTGCAGTTTTATTTTTCTTACATATTGTCGAATATACATATGCATATACACTTTATATATTGAAACAAATTGCAATGGAAACTTACATGTTTAATTCTTTTAATTTTCTATAATTTTCAAGGGTATTTTTTTTTTCGTGGAGTTATTTCCACATCCCACTACAGTGTGGGTCAAATGTCAAAAATTAATTTA